>OY783199.1:15210347-15515921 GCA_963678675.1 Xiphydria camelus | reverse complement strand
GAGAGAGAGAGAGAGAGAGAGAGAGAGAGAGAGAGAGAGAGAGAGAGAGAGAGAGAGAGAGAAGAGAGAGAGAGAGAGAGAGCTACCGCGCGCCCCTTTGTTCGTCGCGGGTAGTTTCTTGCATCGCGATATCGCACATCGATAAGTACGCGTATCCCTCGAGCGAACGGCAGAAGAACGGCAAACGAAATGCACCTCCTCCCCCCCCCCCCCCCCCCGAAAGAGACGACGATACGGAGACGCCTGCGCGATTAGCGATCCGGCATCCGCAATCATAATGATAATCAAACTTAGATAGGTGTACGGCTAGGTACACATTATGTACGCATACATATGTATAGGTACACGTAGGACGGCTCCTAGCCGCGTACGCGGCACGTAGCTTCGTGTTTTCTTGCGCGGCGGTAAAAATGTTAATTGACAATTGCGTGGCGCCACTGCGAGCCCCACCGTCGTCTCTCGCTCCGTGGCGTCTCGACCCGCGCGCGAGTACACGTCTTCTCCCGACAACCATCCCTCTCGTACACCGGGTGTTCCGTCCGAAACGACCTTCCCTCTACCACCGTTCGCGTACGCCTTGGTAACGCGCGGTCGTTGGACGTGTCGCTGCGTTTTCTGCGTAGAAACGCGTATCTTATTTTGTTCGCTCAATTTATCTTTATTGCGACTCGGTCTGAGCAGCAAGCGCGTAGTGCACTCGAGCCGGTACTCGGGGAAGTGGTTCAGCGTTAAGCCGGCGGTCCTCTGGGATGAGTATCAGTTGCCAAATTTGAGAAAGTTGATTCGTCATTGTCCTCCCAACGTCGCCAGACTTTTCTCGAATAGGTGCGCGAGCCGCGGCCCAGAATCGCGAGAGAAGACGTGTACCGATCGTTCGCAAAGCAGCATCGGTCGGACGATCGTTACCGCGTGCGCGAGAAAGACGCGAGGGCACGGATCCGTAAATCGTGCCGGCCGGGCGCGAGACGAGCGTTCGTTCCGTGCCGAGGTCCGAGGTTGGGTTGGGTGTGTGTTGTCGTTGTAGTATCGCTACAGCTGGCTGGCGCGGTATACCTAATGGATTTGGCTCATTACCGAGCGAGCATTCTCGGCCCTCTCGTCGTGAGTTATACACCCTCAAGGACGACCCTCGGAGCCGCGCGCGGACTCACGGGCCCAGTTTCTGCGGCGGAGAGGTCCCTCGGGTCATATCAGTCGCGCCGATTCGTCTGCCGAGCGGATCCCGGTCGAGTTTCGTTTTTGTTGACTTTTTTCGTACCCCCTTTTTTGTCTCCTCTCCTTTGAACTATGTGGCTCTCGCGCGTACGAGAGAATAATTAACTTGCCCTATCGAAAAGTTCTCACAGACTCCCATAGATAATTTCTATGGGAATCTGATGTCCTTCAGACACAGCAATACCAGATACTCGTATTTACTGAAAAGTTGGAGAAGGATGAATAGGAATTTATTGGATTCCATGTGTATCTGAGATAATAGAAAGGAATTTGTCGAATTTTATATGTTCCCGTAGAAACGAGTAAAATCCTATAAAGGTAATAACGACTTGTACACGTCATTTTAATTGCAATTGTAATTACTAATAGGAAATTTATAAGAATCACACAATACATTCCTATTCATCCCTCTCAAATTTGTATTAGCCGATATCTGGAATTACTGTTTCCAAAGCACGTCAAATTCCCACGAGAGTTCTATGCGATTTTTATAAGTTTTCTCGGAAAATTTATAAGAATCTACATTTTTTTCCAATAAGGTGACGCAAGTCGGATAAACCTGGTCTTACCTATCGTCACCCGTAGACCAGACAAACGCGTGAAATCTCGAAATTAGATTTGTCCTTGGAAGGGAGATCTCTCGACCGTATCCATCCCACACAAGCGCCGATAAGAAGCGATCTCGACGCGCGCATTTTATACAACCGACATTAGGGCTCTCCGTACGCGCGGGCGCCTCCCGACACCGCGCGATCCGATCTTGAGGAACGCCTGTCCGTCCGTGCGCGAAGAATAAGAGCAACAACCCGCCGATAGAGGTGCAGGGCGTAACAAAAAAGGTGGTCTATCCTCAGAAGGAGATGCGCGAGCGCGAGGGAGACGCGACGAGTTGGCGGGAGTAGGTATTCCGTGGCGAAGAGGGAGCGAATCGAGAGAGAGAGAGAGAGAGAGAGAGAGAGTGTGTGCAGCGGCGCGCACCGCGCGCGTCTTCCCGGCAATCGGTGAAAACGAACTGCGTGCACGCGTGCGCGTGTTGCGTGACGCACTCGTAAACCCGTAATTAAACCTATAAATCCGCAGTAGGGGAAGGGACGACGCGCCATTTCATAACACTTGTAGAGCAACGGACAGCGAGTAGCGCGCGCTCCGGTTGGACTCTCCTCCTCTTCTTCACGCACGTACCACGGCGCGCCGCGCAACACAGACTCCCGGCTCGCGGTGGTGGAAGGCTGCGAGGCCCCGGCTGGTAACACACATGGGTTTCCGATGGTCGTTTACCTGCGGCAGGGCTCGAGTGACGACCCCGCCCGTTTCAAGGACACCCTCGGACACCACCGCAGACTCGGGGCCGAGAGAACCCGACCATCTTCGCGCAGAAACCAACTGCGCGCGTATGGGATGCATCGCATGCGCGGCCGCGCTGTCCGTGTGCCGCGCCGCGCGGGATTCTTCGTCGAAGACCGCGCGACGCGATCTGCGGTGGTGCTTTCTGGTCTTCTCGTAAGGGCTCGGATTGAGGCGAATTTTCGAGATTCTCACTTGCGATCAATTCGTTTTACTTTTATTTTCGAAATTTTTGCATCGCATCTAAGTAGGAAGAATAGGAGAGGAAATCCTTCGCATTCCTTTTTAAATACTAGCTATCGTCGTCTACTGTGCCGAGAGAAATAATTGCTAGTGTTAAAAAAATGTTTCGTGAATTAAGAATATTATATGATTTTATCATACAAATTTCTAAGGAGACAGATTCTTGATATCGAGGAATATATATTCTTGATTCAAGAATACCGTCGTGGGAACAAAACATTATTTCTGCGCAAACAAATAATTACTCGAGACTATAAAATATTTGCTTGCACGAAGAAAATCGTGGCTTGTTCCTGAAATTATTTCTGATTGAAGAAAATATTTTTTTGGCAGGCATTAATCATGACTCATTAAGCGCAGAACCTTGATGCACCAGATAAGCTAATACTACTTAGAGTTGCTGTACAATCAACGTAGATTTGTCTATCTGGGTGCATAAAAACGCGCATCGCGCGAAAAGCACACCGATATCTCGAGAAACGAACATTTACGGTGGCTCATCCTTCGCGCCCTCTCTCAGCACCTCTCGCCTCCGACTTTTTCCCTCGCGCGGTAACGAGCAATCGTGAAAGGGTACGGCCGCGCATCGGCCTTATTATTTCCATCTTCTTGCGCAAGAGAAGAGACGCCGTCGCGTCGTCCAAAAGCGAGAGGGTATGGAGAGAGGCGAGCGAGTACCTCACCGCGCGCGCGCATCCTCCCGTCCCTCGCGCTCGTCGGCGCGTTAACGAACCGCGAAACGCAATTACAACGACAATCGCGGGAATCTGGCGCGTAATCGATAAACGAATCGATTATGCAACAGTCTCAATCTCCCCCCGCCTCGCGATACACTCGCGCGCGCGCGGCATCAACGACGTTCTCGGGACACGGCTACTTTCTCTTCCGCGCCGTATCGACCTTGCCCGTGAAACGTGAAACGTCAAACGCGAATCCCTCGCCCCGTTCGCTCCTCGGAAGCGACGTTTCGTCATCACACGGAGACCGACGTCGTTTCCACGCGGTTATTTTCTCGATTTTTTTTTCGCGAACGAGTCGACAAGGTAGCAGGCGCGATAGATCGCACCGACGGCTTTTTGCGGCGGCGGTAATATCGGACGACGAACGGTGTCGACTCGCGATGAGCCGCGTGACACGGAGACCGCGCAGCGAGAGGCAACGCTCAGCTCTGCGTCAAGCTGTACGGTCATCGGTTATGCCGCCGCGGCGGGGACGAGATCGCGCGAGGCGACGATAACCGACGTCGGACTAGACAGACGCGTTGCGAGGCTCGCGAACTAAACGCCAAGTTCTCGGTACCCGTGGTAGCGAGAGGTACGAGTATTGGAAGAAATGAGAAATAAGGATTTCAACCGATCACTGAAGTTCGGAATAAGATTCGAATCGGTCAGAATCTTATTCGCTATTTTTCATTCCTTATTCCTGTCATTGCGCAAGGGCCATTATTAAGCTTTGACAAATTGCAAATATCGGAGTATACGTCGCATCTTTCGACGACATTCAAGGAATCCCATCCCTCCCCTTCTGAAGAGCATCCATTTTTTCGAAATTACGTTATTCTTCGATTTAAAATTCCACTTGTATCACACGATCGGAAGAAATTGCAGCGTTGGTCTATCGGAGAAAAGATGTGCTCTGCTTTGTTTACATTCCAAATCCGGTCGCTCGTCCGCGAGTAGTTCGTAGCACTCGCTAGTCCTGAGGAGTTCTCGAGGGCTTACACGCCGCGTGGACGTATCTTCGATCGGTATCCGACTTACCGATTAATTGTTTGCATATTAAACGGGGCGTGGACGCCGAGTATGACGCCTCGGGGTGTAGTTCGGGGGATAGAGCCGCGCACGCACGTGTAAGCGAGAAAAACTGATGGGCAGGGAACGCGAGACGATGATTTATGCGGCCGAAGCGTGTGCCAAGCGCATATCCAGACGCGGAGGAGTCGTTAAGTTTGAGGTCGACCCAGTAAATATCACGACCGAGTGATATTTTGATTGAATGATTTTTTTTTCGATTTTCTAACCTCTTCTCTGCTACATGGAGACAAAAAATTATCTTAAAATGACAAAATGCATCTAGTTGAACGCGTTTAGTCATTTTAACCAAAATACTCGTCAGCTTAATGAAATATTTAGTTACTACAACGAAATGTTTAGTTCTTCTAACCAAAAAGTGATGACTTCCACCAAACACAAACAGAGAGAGAGAGAGAGAATCCATATTTCACCAAACACTGTAAGAAAAATGTCTGCTAAATTTAATGTAAATGTGTATAAAACTTTTATGCAATACGTGATCGTGAAAATTAATATACTCCGTTATGAAATTTGGAATGGAAATTTCATAAGAAAATTATTAATTTTCATAATCACGTATTGGAAAAAAGTATTTCGGAAATACAAATTTTTTTACAGTGAACAGTTCGGTCAACGTCTTCTAGATTTCGATAAAATCGATCAATTCATTTTCTCGGCGCGGAAACGAAAGATAATCCATCGGACGATTCTAAAAATATCCGCCGCGGGTAATCGGCCGGTCGCGGGAGGCAGGCGCAAGGAGTCGCCGTCGAGCCCAAAATATAAAACTGGCCGACCGATCCTCTCCGGCTCGAATAACGAGTCCCGCCAACCTGTTATGCTAAACCGGAGGCAAAGGGTGTCTCGAAAAGTCGATACAGATATAGGTATAGAATTTATTCCTCGTATTTCGCGAGAGCCGATTAGATTTCGAACCCTAGCTCGAGAGCGTTTCTTTTTTACCGTGTATCTCCCGCGATTGAAACGTCATCCGCGTGCAGTTACAAGCGTCGAGCGCCACCGAACGGCTACCGGAGTCGTTTCGCTTCAAGAACGCGCCGCCGATCGTGTCGACGGGTTCGAGAGAAATTAGCGGAGGAGATGCACTTTTTCCTCTGCCGTACCTTTAACGTATAATACGGCTCTGCGCATAAGTACCATCGAATGAATACTCGCCTCTATCGGTATAGGTGTAATAAGGCGCGCGGGAAAGAAAGGCCGCGGGCCCACGCGATCGAAGGGTCGCGTCGAGTCCGTGATCCGCGGCGCCGCGGGAATGCCGTTAGGCGCCAAAGTGCAAAGTCGTTAGTCGTCGACTTCTCGCGTTCGCGGGAGCGACGACGAAGGAGGCCGTCGGAAAGCGGGGGGCAATGGATAAGGAGGGAGGAGGGTCGCGTCTCGTGTCTGGATAAATACGGGAATATACTTACTTACCTGTGCGGAGCGTTGCGTCCCGTGGGTACGGCGCGTATATCGGCCGCGCGCCGCTGCTCGGACGCGATGTAATTAATACGAAACCTTTCGACGTCGGGTCGGGGGAAGGTCAGATCGATATCGCGTGGCAATAAGAGCAAACGGCGCCGCGCTGGATGCCCGGCGTGCGTTGTACGTTGGGCTAGGTTAGGAACGCGCTTCTTCGGGGCGAGCCGATTGGTCCCTGGGATGAAATGTGTCTTCCGGTTCAGCCCTTGCGGCGTTTTAATCGCGACGTCGTCGATGCTCGCGCGGGTACGCTGAGCTTACGCGGAGGGAAGAGTGTATTGATCAGTAGGCCTAACGGTTACTGTTATACTAGATAATATAATAGATTTGACATTTTGAGGAAAGTATTGCATATAGTGAACTTCATTAAACGAATGTCAATTGCTGTCATACGGTAGAGCAATGAACGCAATACTTTCCCCAAAATGTCAAATCTGTTATCCGGTGTAACAGTGATTAATACACTTCTCTTCGTGTAGGTAAATCGTCACTCGCGGATAACACAAATGTCAAAATGACGTCTTAAAATCGACTTTTCGAGAATGTTTTCAAGGGACTTGATGAAATGTCTTAGAGATGTCAATTCTATTGACACGACATGTTATTTTTAAATGGTTTGAGACGTCGGAAAGATGACTTGTACCCGGAAAAAATTAATTCTAGCATTTTTACAAAGTTTGTGGTAAATTTCTACAGCAACGCGCGCTCACAACTTCTACAAGTTTTACTGTAATTTTAACTAAAATTCTAGTTATCGTAACAAGAAATTTGCCTTGTCCCGAAGTTTACGACAAAATTTTTTCCCGTGTCTTCGTGCTACATTGACAAAAATAACCTGGTCAGTTTAACTAAAATCCTAAAGACGATGACCAAACCGTTTGGTGAAATATGGATCCTCCATTTGTTTGGTTCGACTGACCACTTTTTTCTTCAGAATGACTAAACATTCGGTTGGAATTACTAAATATTTGCTTAAAATAACTAGATATTTGATTGAACGGACCGGTATATTTATTATATAGAATAGCTAAACGCGTTTAACTATGTACAATAGAAGCATTTTTTCATTTCAACCGAATTATTTTTCTCAGTCTATGAGCAAACGACCGAGTGATTTTCCTCAATTCATGTGACGAATAGACGTAAGGAGAGACGCTTGCCGAAGAAAAAAAAGGCGAATCTCTCTTCCCAGATCCCCAAGAAGGCGTGGTCAAACGCCGGCAGGCGCTCGGTGAATCACATAACTGCAGAATGGACATTAATAAGAGGCGCACACGTGCGCCATGCGACGCGGCACCGGATAGGACGCGGTTTCGCGTGAGATGTATAGGAAGCGTTCGCGTGTTGAGAATGGAAGGTGCGACGTTTTACGGTGCCACTCGGAAATTAGAATATTGCCCGGAGGTGTCGGGTGTTAATAAGGCCTCGGCTTTATACGGCCCGCGGGGTTGAGGCAGGTCGCGTGTAACTTCTTCCCCGATCCTATACACATCCGGGCGTGGGAATGTCTCGCGCGCGCGGGAGCGTTTCTCTTTCGCGCGCGCGCGCGTTCTACGCGCGCACCTACGCGTATCGGACGGGAGTCCAGCGTCAATCATCGGTGACGAAATTGTGTGTCCGTTGCGGTGTATTCGCACGCGCGCGCGCGGTGATCCCATCCGCAGTTCGCGATTTGCAGTTTACACCTACGGAGTTCAAATGGTGAGGCCTTTTACACGGTACTTCCGCGGAGCGGATTCGTACACTCTCTTATGGCGAGCCTGTGATAGGCTCGTGCGTTTTGATACTTTCATTACGTACTTCATTACGTACACTGTACTGAGGAAAAGATCTAGCTGAATACGCGAACCTGATGGGAAGATTTATTCGAAATAAATAAGAATTTATTCACATCGAAGGAAAGTCTATTTGAATGAAATAAATATTTTTGCACATCTTTTTAATCGAGTGCGCACCCAGTAAAATATTATATCGAATTCAAATAGACTTTTGTTCGATGCGAATAAATTCCTATTCATCTCAAGTAAATTCTATTAGATTCGTATTCAACTAGACCTTTTCCCTGGTTATCTATTGGTATTAAATACATATTTTTTCCATACTTTTTTACTCGAGTACGAACCTAGTAGAACATCGATCTAATTCAAATAGACTTTTGTTCGATGTGAATAAATTCCTATTCGTCTGAAATAAATTTGTCTATTAGGTTCGTATTCAACCAGACCAATCCACCCCGTATAACCACACGGACATTTCCGCACACGAAGTGCCAGGTCGGTTCTGTATTAAAGCGCGCGGTATCGCATTAGGTCCGGCGATATTGCGGTGTTTTTTTCCCTTCCTCCGCTAACCTCGGGAGATGCGGTACAGATTCGAAGTAGCCGACGTAATGTCAGGTATATCGTTCCGTCCGCGTTCGATCCTCAAACCCCGTTCCCACCGTTGCCGGCCGACTACGTACTCCCGGGGCTGCGCGAAAGGGGAACCGATCAAAAGTTCCGAACACGATCTCTCGCACGGTAACGGTATGCGGCCGACACATCGCGCGCCTGCAGCCCATGCCTATGCACGTGTCTCGGTTCAGCTCTGTCATTGCACGCGCGTTACCGCGGTTAGTTAGTGGCTAGCCGGGGATGCCGGAGGTTACGTCACGAATTCCCTGGACGATCGCAACGATGCGAATCGAGTGAGACGTTACCGGCGTCCCGTAAATTCGCCACCGTGCGCGCAACGAGGCTGTGGGAAGATGGGATTATCGCGCGTATACGCCCGGGGTAGTACGTATACGCCCACGCGTAATAGTCGTTTGCCGCGCGTCTCTTTCCGGCGACGCGAGACGCGTCGACCGTATCGCCCACCCAGAGGGAAAATTTCGATATATTTTGTATATGATCCATGTGTTATTTTGGTCATATATGGATTGTATATGATTTCTATATTAACCATATAAGGACTGTATATAGATTTTTAAATGATTGTATAATAGGTACATATATAGTTTGTATATCGCATACCTAGATCGAAACAGTATCAACTCAAGAAAACTTGTTTTTCAGAAAAAATAAACCCTTTATCACACATATCGACATGAGAATCAGTTTTTTGCCATTTCTGAAAAACAAGTTTTTTTTTTGAGTTGATACTGTTTTGATCTAGGTGTGCGATAAGGTTAATATGGAAAACATATAGAACTCATATATGACCAAAACCACACATATAATAGATTATACATGATTTCTATATTGATCATATAAGGACTATATACAAACTGTCCCCCGCTATACACGCCAGCGTGGCGGGTTGCATATCGGTTGACACCTCCGATCCGCTGCAGGGGCCATGCGCCTGTGGCGCCTGTGTCTGGCGCAAGGCGGATAACCGATATGCAACCCGCCACGCTGGCGTGTATTGAAAGGGACAGTCTGTATAGATTTTTGAATGATTGTACAATCCATTATATAGGCTGCATATATAGAAATCATATACAGGGTGTTCGGAAAAAACACCGACACAGAAATAGGGGTGATAGGTTACGTCATTACAAGTATTTTGATATAAGGGACTTATACCCGCAAGCGCCCCCTTCTGGAGATATCAACTTTTCAAGTTTATAACGACCGAGGTTGATCAAAGTAGAATAATAAGAAACGTATCAAGATGGTAACGAATATTTAATTTTACGAGATACAAAAACAATGTACTACAGCAAATGCTCAAAATGACGGCCACCCATATCCATGCAACATCGGAAACGATTCTGGATAGATGTGCCACTGCGCAAACTGCTTGCGGAAAGGATAACCGCTTGGCTCAAGTCATTGTACTTTTCGAAGATGATGCGGATACAAGGAGTTTTAATTTGTTTTTCAATTGTACAGGTAGACAAAAAACTCAATATTATTCTACTTTGATCAACCTCGGTCGTTATAAACTTGAAAAGTTGATATCTCCAGAAGGGGGCGCTTGCGGGTATAGGTCCCTTATATCAAAATACTTGTAATGACGTAACCTATCACCCCTATTTCTGTGTCAGTGTTTTTTCCGAACACCCTGTATATGATTTCTATATATGCAGCCTATATAATGGATTGTACAATCATTCAAAAATCTATACAGACTGTCCCTTTCAATACACGCCAGCGTGGCGGGTTGCATATCGGTTATCCGCCTTATATCAACCTTATATCAACCTTATATCAAAATACTTGTAATCACGTAACCTATCACCCCTATTTCTGTGTCGGTGTTTTTTCCGAACACCCTGTATAATCCATATATGACCAAAACCATATATGGATCGTATAGAACTTTTCCGCCCGGATCGCCTAGACTTTTGAGGTATCGATAGTCCTCATCGCTGATGAAACGTGATACAGGCTGCGGGTACACGGAGAAAAAGGAACTACACGAATTACAGTTTGACTTCCGCCCCGGAAGTTTACAGAATTACACAGTAATTCAATGGTTTTTCCTGGGGAACCGATAGAAATTCCTGCACAAATTCCTGTACGAATAGAAATGTCTCCTGTGGACAAATTCATGAAAATGAGCTCGAATCTCAGCGCCGCTGGGTGAAGCAGTAAAGATTGCTGATTTCTTTTTTTTGCGTGCAACGCGGCGCGCTGCCCGGGGCTGACTTTTCGTTTCGTTTTGTCGTCGCGAGCTCCCTTATCTCGTCGAGTCACACCCTGCACGCTCAATAGCTTCCGTTACTAATCACTGCCCACGCTGCCAAGAGCGTGGATCGCGACTGTAGTCGCGCACGTTCTCCGCGCGACTCGGACCAGGTGTGCCTAGGTTTCCTACGGGGAATTCTTTTTCGCGATAACGCGGGGCACTGTGAGTGCACGAACGACGTTTGCTCTTTGGTCGATCTTTGACGGGCTATCCGGAAGTCCATTACGTTGGGTTAGTTATGCGAGGTGCGTCGACTTCCGTCGTGGACGTACTGTTGCCACCACGTAGGCAGAGGATTTTTCGTTTCGATATCTCAAAGTCTCTCCTCTGTTCCGTGTATTTTTTTTCCGGGTGATTGCGAAAAGCACGGTTATTCGGTCGATATTTGAAACGAAATATAAAATATCGACAATTTATGCACGGGACAATTATTTTCTTGCGATATTTTGATTTTCCTTTGAGATTTCATCGATATACCTATCGGGGATTTTCGGATTCAGCGCGAAAAAATACATAAGATAGGGTAGTCGAGAACTTGATTCCAACAATTTCGATTTTCGCGAAAAATTAGAAAAAGTCAAAGTACTTGATGTTTTGCCAAAAATCGAAATCTCTGGAATTCATCGTTCGACCACCCTATCTTATGTATTTTTTCGCGCTGATTACGAAAATCATGGTTATTAGGTCGACATTTCAAAGGAAGTATGAGATATCAACGATTTTATGCACGAGAAATTCTTTTTTTCTCAGAAAATCATCGATATTGCAGTGTTCCCTTGAGATTTGCTCAATGAATCTGCTGTTTTCGGAATCAGCACGAAAAAATACATCGAATAGGGTTATCGAGAATACGATTCCAAAAATTTCAATTTTTGCGAACTTATTAAAAGATGCCTCGCATGTACGCGTACTTAACTACAGATTGTAGCGTTTCAATGACGAGGATATCTATCTATATTTTCGCGCGGTTTGTACGCCAAATTAACAAGATTAATGCCAGGGGCATGTCCCGGTTAGCGTGGTGTATGACCGCGGAGACGTCTCAATCGGCAACACGCTTAACCGCAGCGCGGCTCGACGCGAGATCGAGAATATCACACACACCGCGAGGTCGTCGCGGCGCTTCGACTTTTACCTCATCCATTCATATCTCTGCCGTTCTCTCGTTTCAGGATGGAGACCTTTCAGGAAGCGGGCATTCAGATGCTGCGAGAGTTCAGGGCTCTGCTTCAACACTCGCCGCTTCCGCTTCCGGGGACTCGCCTCCTGCAGCTCCTCGCGCTGAACATGTTCGCCATCGAAACGACCCAGCTGAAGGGTGAGTGCAGTTTGCTTTATAACGCATGTAATTACGCTGTACGAACCGTGCATCGCCCTAAATGCACCCCCTGCGGATCTGCAGCATCCGAACTTGACTGATGGACCAGTCGATCTCGCTACTACTCAATGAATTTTACTGTTATCGAGTATACTTACACTTTATACTGTTCGCGATGAATTTCACCGAAAAGCTCTTTGCGAACTCCATTTTTACTGCCGGGGACGGTAAAATTTACTGTGCGAGTTTTTTCCGCGCTGGCAGAGCAGTATTCTGATCACTACCGGAACACTGCTGGTATCGCCGTATAGAAAAAAAGAGACGTATAATATAATTGCCAAACCGTTACTGCCGGAGTGCAAAAATTTATGAGCCATAAAAGGATAAAATTGCCGTCAACGTTTCACAAAGATCATACGGAAGTCCTCGCCTGTCGTCGTTGGACCAAATTTTTTAATTATCCACCTCACCCGTGCATATTTCATCGATACTTCGCGATCCAAAGTGCTCCAGAGCTTAAACACTTTTACACTGGAAACAAATTGTATTTTTAATATACTTTTGTATATAAAGCTTTCTTCCAATACGTCACTATGAAAATTAATATATTCCCTTATAAATTTCACAACGTAGTATATTAATTTGTATAATCACGTATTGAATAAAAGCTTTATATAAAGTTATATTAAATTTAATAGATAATTCTTTTACAACGTATGGTTTATGTGAGAGAGGAATATCGATACCTTACTTTGAAAACCTCGTAAGTGCAATTTTTGACAAAAATGCCATTTAGGTATTGCTTACTGTGTGTTCAGATTTTAAACCATAACGCAGCAAGCTATAAATGGCATTTTTGTCAAAAATTGCACTTACGAGGTTTTCAAAGTAAGGTATCGATATATTCCATCTCATATTCGACAATATTATGTCTGCCTTTTTTGCGCCAGCAAGAAATAACATTCCGTCATAGATATTCGAGCTGGGCGTCGATCGATAGCGATTAACGGATCGCCCCGGGGCGATGCGCGTATATTTTCGACCTGCACAGGCGCCATACGAGTCGGTCTCTCGTCCCTAATAAGAAAATCGGGGGAAGGGAGTTACCGCGCCAACATTTTAGCCGGCACTTTAGATCGAATCGCGACGCTCGGAGGAACCACGCACGGTTGGTTATTTAATGTTATTACACTCGCGCGCGAGGTCCGGAGAGAGCCGCGTCCGCCTCTCATTGTTTTATATCGGGGTGCCGCCTACCCCGAGCCCTCGAACGAGCGGAGTACCTAAATGGATTCCCTCTCTCTCGGCGCATGGCCTACGCTCCGTCTATTCGCGTGCCGCGCTATTCGCACGGAAAGACAAAAGCTCTTGGAGAACGCGGGCGTGGTTCGCACGGAGAGAAAAAAATTTCGACTCAAACGCGCGCTCCTCCCATAAAAAACTGGCTGACCATAAATTTCTGCCAGTGTTTGCTCGAACGATGCGCTTCGCGGAACTACAAATCATCGATCGAGTGACGGAATTAAAAAAGGAATCTTGCAGCGGTCCTCGCTCTGCATTTAAGCCCGTCCCTCTCCCCCCCCTTTTCCCCCGTACGTGTGTATACGCGGTTCAATTAGTGAAGCACGCGAAATACACTCCGAAACGGGTACCGTTAGATTCGGAGAGCTAGCGCCGGTTTCGCTGCTTTAATTACTTCCTTCGAAGGGGAGTCGTCGTCGTTGTCGTCGCTGCGATCTTTAATAGGCGGTCTTCGAACCGTATCGCGACTCCGTTCTTCGGGGAGGATTCTGTTGCAAAGATATTAATTGTGGAGAGGGTAATGCTCGCGGAGGTCAAGTTGGGCAATTTTATTGTCAAATTTTATTATCCAATTTTACTAAAAACGCTGTGATCTAAAGACTTCGGTCATATGATCGTGAACAATTCCTAGACGGGGAAAAAAACTCGTAGCATTTACAGAGTTTGCGGTAAATTTCGCGAGAAGACCAATTTATTTTTACGATAACTGTACGATTTTAGTAAGAATTACAGCAACGCTTGCAACTTCTACAAGTTTTATTATAATTTTTACTAACTAAATATTTAGTTATTTTGCCAAACAGTTTGGTCATATTCTCCAAGATTTTGGTTAAATTGACCAAATTTGTTTCTCAGTGCGTAACGATAAATTGGCCTTGTTCGAAATATTTGCCACAAACTTTGCAAATGCTACGATTTATTTTTTTCCGTGTACATTATTTTATTACATCGTCATATAAACGGACCCACTGTGTACCTACCCATTGGCTATTCCAATGAATATCACACCCAGGGAAAAAGTCTAGTTGAATACGAACCTATATACTATATATACTCGTAATAGAAACATTTATTTGACATGAGTAAGAATTTATTCACATCGAATAAAAGTATATTTCAATTCAATAAATGTTCTATTACTTTCGTACTCGATCACAAAAATATGCAATAAATTTATTTAATTAAAATAAAAATCTCTGTTCGATGTGAATAAATTTCTATTTGTCTCTAATAAATATTTTTATCAGGGACCTTTTCTCTCAGTGCAGCATCGGGATGACGTATAGATAACGAGCCGCGGACAGTCTCGCGCGCGAGAGATAACGAAGGGAGTTACGTCAATGCCCGAGAGCGATTATGGATATTATCGAACGAACGGTGTTCGAGCGTGTACCGCTACATCTATATCGAGGCCGGCGAGTAGTTCATCTCGCTGCGGAGTATGGATAATGTTCTCCGCCCCGGAAGCGAGCTAGTTCGTCACGATCGGATTATAAGTGCAATACGAGTGGCGATTCCGGCCGCGGAGCGACCGCATTGCCACCGTCTTCCGTCGCGTCGTCTCCGGCGTTATATCGAAAGCCCCGAACCAATCGTCTCTGCACGGTTGCGCCGGGACCACAGCGACCCTCGCTGCAGCTCATTTCGCATCGGCATATACGCACGTCTTCGAGCGGTCTCGCGCGACGACGTCTGCGGTCGAACCCCGTCGAGCTTTCCTCTCCATTTCTCCTCGCGGGAGTACAATGACGCGCTCGGGAAACGATCTAAAAAGTCGAAGCCGTAAATTTGGATCCGCTAAAAACTCGTATTGGAGAAAGCGGGGCGAAGCGGAAGTCATTTGATTAAACCCCCGACGAGACCTTTGCTCTCGGGATGACATCGGAAATCTCAGCTACTCGAGCTTTCCGTTTCATCTAACTTTCCCCTGCGTTTTCTCCGTGGGTGCATGTACACCAGGAGAGATAATTGCTAGTGTGAATAAAATATTTATTGAACCAAATTATTGAACCAAAAAAACATATGACATTAAAATTCTTTCTGCGCGAAAAAAAATACATTTAATGGATCTATCGAATATTTTCTTGCTCGAAGAAGACCGTGGCTTGATCCTGTAATTATATCATGTTTTTTATCGAAGAAAACATTTTTTTTTGTACCAAAAATTACTTCTCTCCGCGTACGCCTCAGATATGGTAAAATATTTGTATACCTATGGATTCGTAAAAAAATTTATTAGCATCATGTAATAATTTTTTTGATAAAATTGAACTATTTACGATATATTTCCGCTCCGAGAGGAGCGCTTTAATGAAACAGATCTACAAGTACATTGTGTGTTTTGATCCCCAATACATTTATTAATGTGCTACAAATTAATTTTCAAACCGGTTCAGTTTCGACTATATATCATTACATTTTCTCCAAGGGGCATACATGTGCTCCAAATAGTAAAATAATTGAATATGAACTCGTAAAAAATTTTATTAGCATCATATAATAATTTTTTTGATAAAGTCGAACTATTTACGATATTATATTTCCGCTCCGAGAGGAGCGCTTTAATGAAACAGATTTATAAGCACATTGTTTTGATCCCCAATACATTTATTAACGCGCCACAAATTAATTTTAAAACCGGTTCAGTTTCGAATAGGTACACTATTTCTCCCGCGGCACATCCGCACGCGGATGTTTTCGTGTAACGATTCCTTTCGACATTGCGCGTCAGCGGTCAAGTCCTGTTATCTCTTTTCCCCCCTCAGGAGCATTAACGCCTCGAGAGACGGCTCCAAAATCTCAAGTTCTAGATCTAGGTCTATCGCGGCAAGGCGCAGGTGCCCAGCGAGCGGCGCGCGGATGAAGGAATGCCTCGCGCAACCCGCACGGATATCGAGCGCGCGTACATACGTACGTACACGTTCGCAAGCCGTACCTACATACGCAGAGACGCGGACTGACAAGTGTATAAGGTTAGCCGAAGAAGGTTATACTTATACCTACAGTAGGAGCAGGAGGAGGACGGGGAGGGAGCGAGTTAACTATACGAAATGACGAGGGAATTACTCGGTTGTGCCTATCTTATTATGGCAAATGGAGCTGCTGATATCCGGTACAGTTAGACGTAATTAGAGAAACTTGGCCTCGACTCGAATCTAATCGAACCGAACCGATTCGTCGGACGACTCGCACACCGGCGCCGTATTCGGCTTCGCGCGATCGTTCCGCCGAAATGAAGGCACCGTGTATAATTATTATCCGTCGTCGCGAGATGTAGAGCGTACCATATGAGGTTAAACTTCGTACTTGTGTGTGTGCCAGGAAACAAACTTTAATCGCTATTATCTCATTACCTGTGAGCTTTTGGCTCATATTTGTGTAATACTTTTTTGAAGATTACGTTTCAATCTACAATGAAGTCTTATATCGATATGGGCTAAAAATTCATAGATAATGAGATAATAGCGATTGAAGTTTCTTTCCTGGCGCGTAAGTTTAGCCTCGTATATCTGCATCTCTGGAAAATGGAGCGATCGACGCTGAACGCGCATTGCCATTTCGCTTCGCTCGCGATTATCTCGTTACTCGCGAATTTTGTACGCACATTCGTAGGAATCTTTTTTTAGTAGATCAAAGCGTAATTTTTGGAAGATTATCGTACCAAATTCGTCTAAATGTTGATGGGTAACGAGATGATTGTAGTTGAAGTGGACGCCTCGTTCCGACGTCGCTGGTAGTTACTCCGAGATACAGATATACGATGCTTTAATGATTACCGTTCATTACGATCGCGAAAATTACATTCGCCTCGTAGGAAAAACAAACGAGTCGAGTATTTAACTGCGATAGAGATACATAACGTAATGACTCTATTCCAATTCCAATTATCTCCTCACCTAGGAGTTTCAGGTCAGAATTCATTAAAGCTTTTTTAGAGATCGCTTCTCGCTCTGCAAAATGTTCTATATGAACTTTGGTGAGAAGATCGCACGTAAGGAAATACGCGGCTATACGGGGTGATATTTTATATATCACAATTAGCGGGTCTCGTGCACTGAGAAAAAAATTGCTTAATCGAAATAAACGTGCTTTCGAATAGGCCTAAGAGCATATTTATTCGATTAGAATGAATATCGACTGGACATATGTAAATATTATTTATTTAATTGAATTATTTGGATCAATTCGGTGTTCATTCGAATCGAATAAATGTGCTCTTACGACCACCCAAAAACATGTTTAATTCGATCAAATTTTTTCTCGGTGTATGGTTATCTATTAGCTGCATGGAGGAAAATAAATCCTAGCATTTTTATAAAGTTTGTGGTCAATTTCAGGACAAGGCCGATTTTTATTGTTACGATAACTACAATTTTAGCATCGCTTGCCACTTCTACAAATTTTACTATAATTTTGACTAAAACTGTAAGATATCGTAACAATAAATTGGCCTTGTCCTGAAATGTACCACAAACTTTGTGAGAAAATGCTACGATTTATTTTTTTCCGCGTGCCGAGTATAAAGCGTGTGCATCCTTCCTCACACCTGCCTGTACCTATCTAGTGAATAGACATTTTCCTCCACTCGTTATTCACCTCAAGAACGTACCCGCATCTACCAATGGATATGCGAAGGTCGATCGAGTCGCAGTTCGTACTTATACACAGATACGGACGGATGCGGAAAAAAGAGAGGAAGAGAAATACTCGAGGAGGGGAGGGGGCGGGGGGAGGTGGATCGCTATTTATAGAAAGGTGGTTGTACAACTTGCAGATTCTGATGTTCATCCGATTGCATGCCGACCGGGCACGCCGCACGGTCGTTGCGAGTAGGTAAGGACCCCGTATGGTCAGACCTCCGTGTGAAATGCGCGCATAGGTGCACCCCGCCTCAGATATCGAGTTTTTCGCTACGTCCCCGTCCCGCTGGGAACCAGCCGCGGCGCCCAGTTCGCCAATTTCGAGTAACCGACCGACAATTTACCGGTCATAACTAAATTAATGACGGCCATTATGTACGCATACCGTTGCAGGGCGATCACCGTATTTTATAGATCGAAGAAGTAGTGTCGTTCGTTAATTTTTTCCGCGTGTCGCCCAGAGCGCGCGTATGGAGTGTACATACACCCGGTCTCTCGTATATATATATACATACACGCGTATGTACATACATCGCGCCACATAGGCCAGCGAGAAAATATACACGCGTAACGGGGTTGCCGTATAAATAAAGTACGGTGACGCGGGCGTTTTTTCGGCAAATTCTCTTATCCTTAACGAGCGAGACACCGACGCTCGCTGATTTTCCGACCGTCGCGAATTGGGTCGAATTCCACGAGCAACGAAAGATGTAAACGTCCGTGCCTTCCGTCAGAAAATCTGGCATCGCTCGACGCGTGGAGGCCACTCAACTGGAAGATCAGGAAAACCGGGAAATGTCAGGGAATTTTTGATAAATTCAGAGGGTTTTAGAGATTCTTCCCTTTAGTTATTTGATGTCGAATTTGCAGTAATTTCACATTAATCTAATCCTGAGCAGTAATAAGCTACTGAAGTACATATAGAGAAAACGCATATATGTATTTTAAAATAATAATCTATGCGAGTACAGCCGATCGTGCATTCATATTGTTTTTAAGAATTTTGGCACATCAATTTTACCTCTCACCCGATTGTCATTAAAAAAGATATGAAATACTCTAATTAGGACAAACACGTAGGTAAGCATCTTTTTTGTATATTTGAACTATAGGTATTTATGCACAATTTCAATTGTATTTTTTTTCATATTTCATAAATTCAAAAGTAAGTGAAAATTAGTGATTTTTTCCAGGGCAATCGGGAAAAGCCAGAAAATGTTGCGAGTGAAATTGAGTGGCCACCCTCTGTCAACATTTGCCTACTTCTAAGCGCCGGTATCGAGGCGCGACAGATTCGCCATATATTATACCACACGCTCGGTTCGAGCCGACGAACATGTGTGTATAAACAGTTACGAAACCCGTCCATTCCCCGCAGTGTTCTCGCTTCCAGCGGCGTGACTGCACGTTCCGATTAACATACGAACGCGATTATCCTCTCGGCTCTGTTTTAACGTCACTTCGCTCGGCGCTACCGTGGCTAAGAATAGACCGCAAAATAAGACGAAGCAGACGAGATCGGAATTAATCGGTTCCGACGTTTGTCGGACTGCTATAACGGCCTTGTCGATCGTTATTAGCCGATAATCGCGCGTGGGAACGAAGCTTGCGTTATCGCGCGCGGACTTTCACGTAGGAATACATCTCGCGCTCGCGTCTGTAGCTTCCGGCTATTTTCAATGACGATCATCCGTGAAAGAGAAACAGCCCGCGGGCGGGCGTGTTGCGCGCGCGCACGATGTGTAATTTGCAAACTCCCCGCGTCGGTCTTCATTACGCGGCCGAGTCTAATAATTAAAGATAAACTTGCGCAATAAATGTAATACGGTTAAACAATTTAATAACATTTTAGCCGATGCGCGCCGCGCCGCGGACGTGCCGGCTTGTAAGTATACCCGCGCCTGGGTATATTACGAGAGTGTGTACAGCTATAGATATCGCTACGCGGATAGGCGAGATGCGAATGATCCGAAATTATAGGCATTAACTTCGACGTTATGACTCTTCCGAGGAGCCAGCCTCTTCCGGCTATCCGCGCAGGCGCGCGATTTCCGTCCCTCTCGCTCGCCGTGATCGCGGCCCCGTTCGATATATGCACCCTTTCAACGCGGTTAAGTGATTCGAAATATGTAATTTACGGGGGCTCACGTGTCCGCGCGCCGAGTAGATACTCACGGCGGCGGCGCTGCGTCCCGCGACTCGATGTTCGTGTGCACTGAGAGAAATATTTGCCGACAAAGTGTTTCCTTCGATCAGAAACATAATATAATTTTAGGATTATGGTTTTCGTGCAAGACAATATTTTGTAGGCGTGAATAATTGGTTTTTCGCAGAGAAAGAATTTCTTGCTCCGACGAAGGTGCTCTTGAATCAAGAAGATATATATTTTCACTGAGAAACATTTATTTGTAGTTAAGAAATGTTCGTTCGAATATAGCGAAATAAACATTTCATTGAATCAAGTAAATATTCGTTAATTATTGCGATATTTATTTGGCACAAATAAATCCTTCGAGGCAACCATTTGAATGAAATAAACATTTCAATAATTAACATATTTTCTTGTCCTAACGAAATATTTATTTCGCTGTACTTAAAATTACATTTATTACTCCTTAATAAACTATCTTCTCAGTGTTCGACCAAGAATCTGTATTCTTAAAAATTTGTAAGGCTATATGTTCTTGCTTCAAGACATATTTTTTTAACAATAGCAATTATTTCTCTCAATATGCAGGCTTTTGGATAAATTGAAATGTCAAATTCCCGCGGAGCTGATTCTTCGTGAACCGTGAGATTTAAAATCCTAACCGTCTCTCGCCCTTATCCCCAACACCCTCCCCCGCCGAATACGCGTAAATATATTATATCAGCGAGAAGATAGCGCTGCCCGAGACGCGGTATCAAGATGTTTTCGCGAGGGGGCAATTTCTTTTCGACTTCACGCGGTAGGAGAAGGTCCCGCGAACGAGTTTCGTCCTCGCGCGGCCCGGCTACCTCCACCGGGGGAAGGGAGGAGCCGCTGCTCCTTCGTCCTTCCATATGTATACAGGACCGCGAGAGTAGCCGAGCGTCCGCCGCGCCGGCGTGTACCCTTTCCCAGAAGCGCGCGAGCGGACGAAAGCCCTCTTTGGTATAAATTATCGAAAGTACAGCCCTCGAAAATTCGGAACGAAATTGAGTGTACGCGCGGCGGTTGCGGGCCGCTCTAAAATATGGGAATTATTGCCGGGCCTCACGGACCCACCAGAGCGTGTACCTCGCTTACCTGTCTTTCTTTTTTATCTCCTTAACTCTTCGTATATACGAGATCTCTCTCTTCGCCCCCTCCGCCCCGCGTGACCTCTACCGCATACGTTCAGCGACCCCCGCGAAATCGTTATGCACACACCAATACGCGTGTGCCGCGTTGGTATATCTATTTAGGTACCCGCAGCTCTCGTATATTGCACGGTCGCGACGGCACTAAATATTGGATTCGCTTCGAGCGTATATACCGCGATGGGTACATCGACACTGTATTCAATTATTGACAGACGACGGCGTGTGTGGCCTGGGGCGCGATGCGGGGAGACGCGAAACTCCGTCTCATCTGGCGAGGCACTCGCGACGACGTACGTACGTTCGCTGTGCTGAAATTAGTTTTAGAACGGAATATTGTTCGAAATGCTTTTAGACGGGCTACTGATTTAATTACGTTTTACCGGAGGGTAATACGCTTTGCACTTTGGTGTGGAAGGCTCGTGTGGTTGCCTTCTCACAGGCGCGGTATTGCACAGATACCAATTTTATTGCGCCTGATGGAAGGCAACCGCGAAATCCATTTACTGTGGTTCACGAAGCGTTTCATCTTTCCTGTACGTACTGCTGTCAATATACATTAAGGGATAATGTCTGGGTGAATATGAACGTAATACAACAATTTATTTGAGGTAAATGGAAATTTATTCACATCGAACAAAAGTCTATTTTAATTAGATAAATTTGCATATCTCTAATACGAGTACGAATCTAATAGAACATCAATCAAATTTATGTAGACTTTTGTTCGATTTCAATAAATTCTTATTTATCTCAAATAAATTTTTCCATCAGGTTCGTATTCAACTAGGACCTTTTCCCTGGATGCACCCAATATAACGTCCCAAGCGAAAAAATTTGATATGTTTTCTATGTGATCCATATGTGGTTTTGGTCATATATGGATTATATACGATTTATATATTATATTAACCATATAAGGACTATATATAGATTTTTAAATGATTGTATATAATCCATATATAGTCTATATATGGTTATCATAGAAATCATAATAAACCCATGCATGACCAAAACCACATATATGGATCATATAGAACTTTTCCGCCTGGGGTTTTTTCGCATTCACTCGGATCATATTTACGTAATTCAAAGTGACATTTCGTTCCCGACGATCGATTAGTCTCCTCGTTTCTCGGCCACGCTCGACGCGCGTATCTTTATCACCCGCGTATTATGTCAGACATCCTTCCACGAAAGATCTATTTATCTCGCGGCTTAATTGACGGTCGATAAAAAAAAAGCAATTGGCACAAAAGTGGTCGCCATTCAAAGGAGCTCATCTCGTGAGAGAATCAGAAACGTGCGTATCCTTGAGTGACATAATCCTGCGGCCACAGAACTATTGTCTATCGGTCGTTTCCCATCGTTCGTCCGTAATAGTCCACTCATGGCGACCTCCTTGTACTGTGAAAATAGTTTATTTGTAGTTAATAAATATATCCTTGTGAACATGGCGTGAGCCACATTTTATTCGATCAAACAAATATTCGTTAACTATTATAATATTTATTTGGCACAATTAGATCCTTCGAGGCAACTGTTTAAATGAAATAAACATTTTAATAATTAACATGTTTTCTTATCCTACACTGAGAAAAATAACTTGGTCAAAATAACAAAACGCATCTGGATAAACGAGTTTAGTTATTCTAAGCAAAATACTAGTAAATTGAACCACAAATATGTATTTAGTTATTCCAATTACATTCTTAGTTATTCTGCGACTACACGTCTAGTTATTCTAACCAAAAAATGGCTAGTTCCATATTTCACCAAACGGTTTGGTTATGGTCACCCGCCGGATTTCGGTTAAATTGACCAGCTTATTTTTCTCAGTGTAACAAAATATTAATTTCACCGTATTTAAAATTACATTTATTAACTAGTAATAAATTATTCTCTCGGCGCGCAGATGCCAAACCCGCGTAGAAGTCATCGTAACGTTTTGCCGCGGAACTTTCATGATATCATCGTCGAAGTCGTATATCAGAATAAGGAGATCGTCCGCGGATAGATATTTTGGAGAAACGGCGTATTGCGACGTTTCGGTCACGCGCCGTATGTGGTAGTTACGGTAGAGGTTATTGACACAGGGGGGCTCCGAAGAGGAGAACAAGAGGCACCACGCGCGCGGAGATGGTTTCGAGATTGCCTCCAGATAGCACGGTATATCGCGCGGTGCCGATACCTACTTTAACCGGGCAAATTACATAACGAAGCCGAACGTGATCGATACTTAGGTACGGGGATCAAATTGGGGTCGAGAGTAGACGCGATATTCTCTCGGGTATCCGACACCAAAGTTCGATCGCACCGCGAATTACGTCTAACCTCGCGGTTTCGTCTCGTCGATGCGGGGAATCTCGAAAATTCGAAGCCGCAGACCCGCCACGGCATTTTTTCTGGTGCCGAAGAATTTTTGCTCGCCACCCGACACCCGTCCCCCGCGTCTCTCTCGCTACAGAGACGCAGCTCTTCTCGGAAGCGACCAACCTTGCGCCAAGGTCGCTTCTAAAAACCGCACCACCGGTCTCTCCCGGTCCCGAATTCTCGGGACTGCAGTTTCGTTTCCTGCGGATAATTGGCGGCCGGTGTCGCAAGAAGAGGGCGGGCGAGGATCCGCGTCTCGGTTTCCTGCCCCGAACGATTGTTCTTAAGGGCCGTTGAAAAAGTTACGAGCCATTCGTCGAAGGACACGCGCGTCTGCGCGGAGGACGGATAATGAAGTCCGCGGTTGAACGTGGACCCAATATCAAGGAGGTGACGTCCGAGTTGGTCTCGTCTGGCCTCTTTCTTATCGCGTATCCTGGAGCAGATTGGAGCTGTTTCAATTTTTTGGTGGGAGCTTCGACGTACCTGACGTATTTTAGATTCGCTTTACACTGAGGGAGATAATTGCTCGTGTCAACAAAAATGTTTCTTGAATGAAGAATATATGATCTTATACATTTTTATGAATTCAGATCCTTAACAAAAGAATAAATGTTCTTCATTCAAGAGTCCTGTTGTGGAAACAAGAAATTCTTTCTGCGAAAAAAAAAACAAACAATTACTAGAGTCTATCAAATATTTTCTCGCAGGAAGGAAATCATGGCTTGTGATCCTGAAATTATATCATGTTTCAGATCGAAGAGAACATTTTTTTCGTACCTGCAATTATTTTTCTCAGTACCTATACGTCAGAAAGTTGTATACGAATGAAGACGAAAATTGTATTTAAGGGGAGACATTGATTTTTATTTATAATAATCATAAAATCATAATACATTTAATTGCGCTTAAATAAAATCCTATACTAATTGTCCTAGATTATAAAACGAATTAAGAAACTGATTATCCACATTTGCAAAGATGTCAATTATGAAAAACGTGAAGATCATTTTATCACAGCACGATTGCCATCGCGCGACTCTTAGCATACGTCTATATATCAATGGTTGCATGATTGAAGGGGCAAGTAGATAAGTACGTTTTTGGTCCGCCATTCATTTTTGTTTGGTAAAGTTGTTGTGAAGGTATTGCACCTTCAATCTCTCTCATGCATTCATTAATAAATAGATGTATGCTAAGGTTGACTTTGTATATTCCGATACATATGTAGATATCGAGATCACTCTGGAAAGTCGAAGCAAACTCAATTTACCGTTAGTACACTACATGTAACAAGCCCAATTTGTCAGCTCAGAAAAAAATAGCTAACAAGGCTAATACAGAACAGATGTTAATGTCACCGGGAACACGTTACGAGAGTCACCGCGATGACATTCGCATTTGTGAGACACATTCCTCCGACACACCCCTCCGTGTTAGTTCGATTCGACCCGACTCACCCATCCCACCGTGGATGTATAAACTGAGAAAAAAATTTACTTAATCGAAATAAACGTGCTTTTGGATAGCTGTAAGAGTACATTTAATCTGTTCGAATAATTACCGGTTTGATCTAAATAATATTCGATAAAATCAATAATTTTTACATACATATATTAAATTGATAGGTATTCATTCTAATCGAAAAAATGTGCTCTTAGGACTAGTAAAAAAAATTTTTTTTTGATCGAGCAATTTTTTCCATAGTATACAGTCTCCTCGTGTGCACTCGTCTCTATACTGAGAAAAAAGATTAGCTCAAAATGACAAAACGAATCTAGTTAAACGCATTTACTTATAAAATACCAGTCAAAATACCAGTCGATTGAAACAAATATTTAGTTACCCCGTCCAAATGTTTAATCGCTCTAACCAAAACGTTGTCAGTTTAACCAACTACACGGAAAAAAATAAATAATAGCATTTACAAAGTGTGCCGTAAATTTCAAGACAAGGCTAATTTATTATTACGATACTAACTACAATTTTAATCAAAATTATAGTAAGACTTGTAGAAGTCGCAAGCGTTGCTGTAATTTGTACTAAAATTCTAGTTATCGTAATAATAAATTGGCTTTGTCCCGAAATTTACCACAAACTTTGTAAAAATGCTACGATTTATTTTTTTCCATGCAGATGAAGAGAGAATCCATATTTCACCAAACCATTTGATGATCGTCTCCAGGATTTCAGTTAAATTAACCAAAGTCCTGGAAACGATTTTGATGAAAGATATTTTTCTCAGTACAACGCCGTTGCAGCAGTCCTACGCTGCACTCGCAAATTGACGCGCGGACCACTCTAATGATTCCGAACTTGACTCGACGGACCTCTCTCACGCGGACTCGAGTCATCGCTTAACCTACTCCGCGCTTCGCGCCTTCGGGTGTCTATTCTCCTCAGTTTACAACGTCGTCCCGAAGATGGATGACGAGTCACCTTCGGCTACGGAGCCCGCTGGCAATTTAAGGATCCGCCCGTATATGTTTCACGCACAATATACTCCAGATTTTATCTCGTGGCGTCTATTAATAATAAGTCGCGAACAGGATTGTCGACCTGCCGCGCGTATGGTACCACCGTCGATGCTTGGCTTATCGCGCGTACAAGTGGATATACTTCGTGTATACCATACATATTATATCATGTGAGGCTAAACTTATTCGCCAGGAAAGAAACTTCAATCAGTTATCTCGCTATCTGTAAGTTTTTGGCTCATGTTTGTGGAATACTTTTTTGAAGATTATAAAACCCAGGTGGAAAAGATCTACATGAATTTGATATATTTTGTATATAACACATATGTAAATCTGGGCTTATTAAATTTATATATAATTTCAATATAAACCGTATGTGTGTATTATATATGGATTTTACAAAAATAAAAATAATTGAAATAATACTATATATAAACCATTGCGGAGTCGCAAATAATTATTTATTTAGATCAATTTGATCTTTGTTCATATGAAATAAATATTTCTTCCTTGCAATCACTTACTATTCCATATGATCGTAAGGAAGAGATCTAATTGATCTGATATATTAAAAGATTTAATTTACATAAATAAATAATTACTTGCGACCCCGCAAGTAATTTTCAGTAGATCCAACCAATTCCTTTCTCTTCTGTGTATAGATCTTTTTCACCTGGATATTTTCATCTACAATAAAGTCTTATATCGATGCAAGCCAAACGTTCACAAACAATGAGATAACAGTCATCAAAGTTTCTTTCTCGACGAGCCAGTTTAGCCCCGTATGGTACATCCCAACGGGTTATTTTCGTATCCCCGGAACGATTCCGCGCCGCGGTACAAATCGCCAGATTCCCCGCGATAGCGCTCGGCTCGTCCGTTGCCGCGAGTTGTTATTATGTATGTAGGATCCTCGACGGCGCTCCGCGGCCGATCGTCCAGTTTTTGTACGCGGGTATTCGAGCGCCCAGAGGACTGCGCGGGGACGCCGGTGTAACGACTTGTCGTGGGAGAACGGCGCGCGTGTGTAAGGCGCGCGAGGGACGGAAGGAAAGCCGAGCAGAGGGCAGCGCTCTGCTCCTCGGAGCGCGCGCACGCCATAAGCCCCGCCGGCAACCTCAGCCGCCTACACACCTCGCGGGGTTCCCCTTTTTCTCTCGCTCGCGCGATCCGCGTCTCACTCTCGCGCGCGCGCGATGCTAATTATCATCCGCGGGAGCATCGGTCGCTGGTGTGTAATTAATTCATGGAGCCCCTGCAGCGGATATATTCTCCACCCACGCTTTTTATCCACTGCGCTCCTCCCCGCGGACCGTCCGGAAAAAGAATCGCGCGCGCGCACATGTGGGTACCGCTCCGTCGGTAAAGTACGCGCCGCGGGTGTAGCCCATTTGTACAGGCGAGTGTCACACGCGTACGGCGGACGTTGCGCCCCCCCACCGTCATGCGGATATCTACTTAAGGGGTCTCTCGGCTGCGGTTCCCGAGCCGTAAAATATTCACGCGTCTTCTCCCTTCGGATGGCACGGCCGATTCGTGTTGCAACGCTTGCGAGATACGCCGAGATACGCGCCTTGTTTAGTGGACTGGAGACCGGGAATTCGGCACTCGGGGTCTTCGGACCCCGCGGGAATCGATGTTCTTTCGCGCAGCTCCGACGTTTCTTATTTCGAGTGCGCGACCAAAAGTCGACGGTGCTGTATAGGTATCGTCGATACGGATCGAGAGCGTTGAAAGTACGCGCGTTTCGAGGCGCGCGCGAAGAATTTTTCGCGTGACCACGGGGTAACCCCCGCGCGTTCGGCCGGCCGATTACTACTCTATACCTGTATAACTGTACCAGTCGTATTTTTGCCCGCGGATAGATCCGACGTCTCCACTCGCGACTAGACGTGGAATGCGGAACGTTGTACTAAAAGTTACCTCTCAATTTTTTACGCCGACATACCTGGCTCGCATACGCTACATGTCACGAGCAAAACATTCGGCCGCGCGATTTGATCTGTCGGATGTCGCGAGGAATGCCGACGGTGCATTTTTGTATCGGGCATCGCTCGTCCTCCGCCGAATCAGCCTCGTAAAAATTCGAATGTTTCTCTCTTGTCCCGCGCGCGCGTGGAGAAGAAAAAGTATGGCAGAAGTCTGGGAAAGCTTGGACTGAAAAAGTATGCGCTACGGATTGTGTCTCAGACTTTCAGCCGGACAATTTTCTCGTATTGGCTGAAATGTGAAACTTATTCGACTTATCTGTACCTTTTTAATTAAATCTTGTTATGTGAGTTCTTCATTATGAAACACTAATGCAGGGCCCGCTTGATCATTTTTTTAATGTTTGGTCATTTTTTACAATCAGGTCAATAGAATGTCATTGCTATTTTTAAAAGTCATTAAAAATCATTATTTTAAAGATTTTTTCCATCATTCTTCAAATAAATTCACGATACCTTCCCGGCACTAAAACGCTGCGCTGCAACGATTCGCATGAATTCTCAGTGTCGAGATGGTCACAGATTCTGTAAATCGTTATGATGGCGCGTGTAGCCGGTATCGTTGCTCATGTTACTTGTAGTATAAGAGTTCGTTAAAGAGTGATATAATTTCATTGTGTTCTCATGAAAAAAAAATGATTTCGATTACAAATCTTAATTACTTTCTTTCAATATTATTTCCTCAAAGCTCTACCGAATTTATTAAAAACACCATTAGGCCGCCTTTTCTCATCCCTTCATAATTCTAAAATGAGAAAAAAAATGATAATCTTTTGATAATTTTTTGCAAATAAAGAGTCATTAAAACCCACTATTTTTGAACGTCAGACTGGATGGAAATCCTGCTAATGGCTCGTTCGGTACAAAAATAAAGTTCATTAGTAATAACTAGAGAGTTTAATAAAATAATAAATTGAAATAATACCAACAGACAAGAACAGAAATCGCGATCACAGAATAACCTCGTACAAACAACTGAACTCTAATTGAAGAGCGCATCGTTTACCGGCTGAAAGTCTGGGCTGCGATCCGTAGCCATACTTTTTTGATTCAACTTTTTCCAGGCTTCCGCCATACTTTAGCCATACTTTTTCTCACGCGGCGATCCCCCGCCCGATGAGGTTTCCTCGTGAAAGACGCCATTTCACGCAGCCGCGTTTGTCGCTGCAGATGTGTGGCGTGTACACGTACGTATAGCCACACGCGGCGAGGGCACCGTACGAGCAACGGTGTCGACGACCCTCACATCCGCGCGCGCGGGTTCCCGTGTATGTGGCGCGAGGTGGATACGTGAAACGCGCGTAGGTACGTAACCTATCACCGCGGAGGACACGAGCGTATTCACCGAATCTCGGAAGACATTCGTTAGGACCTCCGGGCGCCCCGTCCCCGCGGCCGGTCGCCTTATAGCCGAGAAATTCTTCTCGACGATCCCTACTTGATCCTGCGGTACCTATCTCGATCCTGTGGCGTTACTACCGTAGGCACCGGACCGGTTTGTATTTTTGCTTTCGGCGCAGTTGTACGGGAGGGTATATTTTTCTGCGGATATAACGACGGGATGGAAATAGAAATCGGGATCTAATTTTATTCTCGATCCTGCAGATTTCCTGTAATTATAAACTCGTGAATTTTTTGTAGACATTTTTGGCTTATTTGAATATTAGGTACGTAGGTATCTACGTGCACTCAGAGATAAATAATTGCTAGTGTCGAAGACATGTTTTTTGAATCAAAAACGTGTGATCTTACAAATTTGTAAGAATACAGATTCTTGTTCGAAGAATATAATATTCGGGAATATCTTCATCGAAACTTGGAATCCTTCCTGCGCGAAAAAAAAACAATTATTCGAGCCAATTAAATATTTTCTTGCACGAAGAAAATCATGGCTTGATCCTGAAATTGTGTCGTATTTTTTAGGGAAAAAAATGATTTCGAAATTTTAACAAAATTAGATTTTGCTGAGAATTTCTTGCTATCGTGACAAAAATATTATCTGTGGTAGCGAAAATGGTGTCCGATAATAACAATACCATTATAATATTTGCTAGAATACCAAATATTTTTACCGATAAAAATATCACTGTGATTGCACTTACATTTGCTATTATCGAACATACATTTTGCTGGGGTACAGTTAATATTTCTCTTATGATAACAAAAACTTCCCAGCAAAACTTAGTTTTGCTGAGGTTGCAAAATCTCATTTTTTTTCGTGTAAGTGAAAAAAAAAACATTTTTTTTTTATACCAGCAATTTATTCTCTCACTGTAGAGAGATCGGCATAGGACGAAGGGGGTGACAAATAAGCGGTGGATAAGCATTGGAGACATTTCGTATCGCATTCCACTTTCCCCTGTTCCCGATATATGTAAATGGATCGGGTAGCGAATAAGATTAAATCTGCGCGGTGTAACGTCACCGCGTTCGGGAGGAGGAAGCGGTTCGGTATCGTCGAATTATACGGTCGCAGATTACCCTTGTTGCGCCGCAGCGCTGCTCCTTAATGTATATTATGCAAACAGATTCCCGAAACCGGCTCCAGCGAGGTATTTCGGGCGTCGTAGATCGGCGAGTCTCTCGCGACGATCCCCCTGCGTGATACCTATACCTATAGTTATACCCGCCACGCTCCGAGATATGTTTCTCGCGGGCGATTATAATCAATATCACGGCGTAAAGTAGAGAAGATAAACGTTACGCGCGCTGTATCTGCACGCGGAGGGATATCACGCATCCGGTCCGTTATACGCACTTTTGACCCGAAAAATATTTCATCCGCGCGTATACGCGGCGCGAGCCTCGAGCGTACAAAAAAGGATCTCGTTATAGATGTATAATAACAATTTGGGCCGAAGAAAATTATCCCCCGTAAGTATAATAATGTATACAGCTGCGGGCGCGGAGGCTGGAGAAACTTTTCTACTTACAGTCGAATCTCCTTTGCTGGACGCTTTCCTGTGTCTGCACCTAGGGAAAATATCTAGTTGAATATGAACCCACACAATGGAAAAATTTATTTCAGATGAATCGAAATTTATTCGCATGGAACAAAAGTCTATTTGAATGAAATGAATGTTCTGTTAAATTCGTATTCGATGAAAAAGATATGCAAAATATTGTTATGCATTAAACATTCGTGCGTTAGAAAAATTAATTTATCGAGTTCGTATTAAACTAGAGCTTTTTCCTGAGGGCGTGGAAAATTCGATCACTCTTATCTAAGAGTTTCGTATCCAAAGTTCATTATGGACGAGAAACGAAGTTGTGGTACAAATGAGACACGTACACCAAGAGAAATAGTTTTCGGTTGCAACGAAATTTTTTCTTTAATCAGGATACGGATCGTAACTCCGAGTGCATACTATTGCACATCCACACTGCAGCCGACCTAAATCATTGATCATTGGCGCCGTGATCGCGGAGGTGACGGACGACCGGAGAACGCGATCGTGCGATGGGAGTCGACGCGCAACGAATTATCCGAAATCTGGCGCGCGTCTGTCTTTGCTCCCGGCCCGAGGATATAATTTAGATAATTTATGCGAGATTAGAGCGGCATTACGGCGCCCATCAGTCACACCGCGCGCGGCTACGATCGAATCGACTTGCAGTCGGAGATTCTCTCGGTTCGACGAGTGCCCGAATAATTGCTTTTGATGCCTCGCGCCGCCGTTCTATCTCGCATTGACCGCTCAATTCGAGAGATTACTATCCGTTGGGAGAAACTGTGAACAACGGGGCTATATCGGTAGGCTATTCTGAGCGAATTTCCTCAAGTATATGAGGATACGAAAACCAATCGGAAAGGGCCATTGTTTATTTTTATGGTTGATTTTGGTCTCGAAGGATGAGATGTTGATCGTACACCGGTAAAAAATGTAATTCGATCAACCGTCCTACCCGACATTTTCTCATGCTGATTCGGAGAATTATGGATTTATTGAGAAAATCTTGAAATAATACCGAGATATCAATGATTTTCTGAGGAAAAAAGAATTTCTTGTGCATAAAACCGTTGATATCTTATATTCCCTTTGAAATATCGACCTAATATCTATGATTTTCGTAATCAGCGCGAAAAAATACATACGATGGGGTGATCGAACGATCAATCCCAGAGATTTCGATTTTTGACAAAACGTCAAAACTTTTTTCTAATTTTTCGCGATCTAAATTTTTTTAATCAAGCTCTCGACTGCTCTATAACATGTATTATATTTTTTCACGCTGAACCGGAAAATCTCCGATATGTCGATGAAATCTCAAAGGAAAATGAAAATATCGCAAGAAAATAATTGTCCTGTGCATAAAAATTGTCGATATCTTATATTTTCTCCAATTCTTCGCGAAAATCGAAATCTCTGGAATCGAACACTTGGTCACCCTATCTGATGTATTTTTTCCTGCTGTTTCTGAAAATAACGAAATATTTCCTGAAATCCCAAAACATACCAAGATATCATCGATTTTCTAAGAAGACAAACATTTTAAGGTGACTCATCCGACGATCTCCACCTCGCAATTCAATCATTTATTGCTGATTAATCCGATAACAGAGCACCAGGCAGAAATTGCACGTTATATGGGTAATTGGTAATCTCTGTAGGGCGATCCGGATAACATCCGTTGCCCCGTATGTGTTTTCTAGTTACTACCATATGCATACGTGTGCTCCGGATATCCATGTACCACCCGTTCGCGCCGAGCCGATCTCGCGATCGGCTTTTATATCCCATAACACTATACGCGTATACGCAGTGCCAATACGTTACTCTCCTATATGCATATGTAGCCCGTGCAAATACCCTCTGCACTACGCATGCAACGGGCCGCGTGTGCGGTTATGATCGCGCTTAGATGTCGGCATGGGCTCGTTGTATAGATACCGATCCTACAATTGGTAACGGCACTTCATCTCGCAGCCTTGACCGCGATACGTTCTGTCCTCTCTCCGCGTCTCTTAGCCCCCCTGTCGTTTCGCCATTGTATCCGCAGGTGTAACGTAGATACGCTACATACTTATATGTACTTGTATCACGTCTGGGTATGGGGTATATTTTATTACAGCATTTTCCACTGATCGATATAGGAAGAGTTCATACTTATTTATATCAATTTGTCCTATTTTTGCACTGAGAAAAATGAATTGGTCCATTTAACCCTTCGTTACTCACGTGGGATTTTGAAACATAAAAGCTCACCTGGGGTGTGCCCTACACCCCAGTTAAAAATTAACGTTTTCTTAGTGAAAAATTGAAATTTTTTAATACTTTTTTTTTATTTTAAAGCTTGAGATATTGCTTAATGATCTCAACATTTAAAAGAAATAAATTTCGTAGTTTTTTAATTGAAAACAAAACTCGAAGTCTCGGTACATTAGGTCTCGGTTTTCAGATGCTCAGATCTCTCTGCCGATTTTTATAAAAAAATAGTATAAATAATAGACTGAGGATAGTTATCATACTCTCGTTTGATTAACGAAGGACAAATTAACAAATTGGAACGAGTTTTATAGAAAAATATTAAATATTAAATGAATTACAGATTGTCAAAAATCACTTTTTAACTCTTTGCCGCGTTGTGTCGGATAAACAAATCGGTTTTGTCTTACGCTTTTGGTGCTATATTCTTTAATGAAATGTTCCCGAAAGGTACTGAAAGTGCCAACCTCGAAAAAAAACTAGGCGTGGCATGCAAAAAAAGGAGGCTAGGATGTAGCCTACACCCCACGTGAGCAACGAAGGGTTTAACAAAATCCTGGAGACGATGAGCAAACTATTTAGTTAAATATGGATCATTAATTTGTTTGGTTAAACTGATGATTTTTTGGTTAGAATAACTAAACGCGCTTAATTACAAGTGCTTTGTCATTTTAATCTGATTGTTCTTCTATGTGGTCACTACTGCATGAAGTTAGTCTAAATAAATGTTCCGTTCAAAGAAGTGCAATTAAGCAGAAACTGCGTTATTTGTTTACAAGAAAGAAATTTGGCAAAATGTAGTACATGCATAACATTTCCTGGAATGCGCTACTCGCCCCTCGATTCATTCGAACCGAATAAATCCTTATTGGACGTCATTCGTAAAACTGTATTCGAACTGAACACACCTTCCTCTCAGTCTACGCATACGCTGCTCCACCGTAGCAAAACATCCGATCCCTTCGTCCGTCCGCAATCGTACCAGCGGCCCCCGTCCTTCGAAGGTGCTCCTCTCGCGGCGGTATACGATCTTCCGGAATCGTTGTCGTCTATTTATTCGGTCGTACCGCGGTAATCACGGTGCAATTGGCGTACGAGCGCTCGGCCCTGCATCGCCGATACCAGCTTAATGCGTCGATATAAATGCACGTCTGGTATCCACTTCTGCTCGGCCGCTCTTCGTTTCTCCGCGGTGCTCTCTGCTGCGCTTTGCGTAATTTAACGTCGCCTTCCTATACCGATATCTACCGCGGCGCGCGGCTCCTTGCACAGGAAACGGCCGATGGCAACCGGGACGATTTTATAAAACTGCTGTTTAAATAATCCCAGTTAGGTTGGCTTAATGCGACGACGATTATTACACGGGTACCTATATATTACGGGGACGCGCTATCTGTATTATACGATCGCGCGAATGGCTTTCGACCACCGTGATAATGTATAGGGGCGATCGTTAGTACCTCGGGACACTTTGTTGGTCGCGCGGAGAAAAAGATGCAACTCTAATTTCTCTCGCGTAAAATGTACCCTGCCACTGTACTTCCGGTGTAAGTAAAAAGTATGGCAAAAGTTTGGGGAAAGTTGAACCAAAAAAGTATGGCTACGGATCGTACCCTAGATTTTCAGCCGGACAATTTTTTCATCCCGGCTGAAAAGTAAATTTTACTCGATTGATTTACCTGCATCTTTTTGATTGAGTTCTGTTGTATGGATTCTTCATTATAAAACTACAACGACTTGTTCGGTACTAGAATACAGTGCATTAGTAATAATCCGAGAGTTTAATAAGATAATAATTTGAAATAATATTGAACTGTCGAGAACAGACATCGATTACAGCATAACCTCGTGCAAACAATTGAACTCAAATTGAAGAGCGCATCGTTTACCGGCTGAAAGTCTGGAATGCGATCCGTAGCCATAATTTTTTGGTTCAACTTTTCCCAGACTTCCGCCATACTTTAGCCATACTTTGTTTTTACGAAAGTTATCTATATGACGTGTCTTTTTTGCCGGACAGAAGTCAACTGGAATTTAATTTTTTCTATTACGTTGATCTCGAGACCGCCGTAGAGGTCTTCCAAATGATCGTAGAGAGATACGCGGTATATAGTTATCCCGCCTCATTAATTTGGTTTCGGATTAATTGGTATCGCAAGCGTACCATTGCGAGGCGTCCCCTCGAAAATATTATTATTCGCGCGACGAACCCGACCAAAGCGAGTAATTTTTATGAGCTTAGCGGTATAACGTCGCCAAGGTCAAACTGAAATATGTTCGCGTCGCGAGTAATCGCGCCGCGAACCTGCCAACTGCGGAAACCAGAATATTTAACGGTTCGAAAAGCGGTCGCGTCGCGCGTAACTTTCGTTCGAGGACTTTATTTTCTATCGTCAATTCGTCAGTTTCAAAGTCGCTCTCGCGGTAGCGTCTTGCACTCGAACCGCGACATTCTGGGTGATGCGCTTCGTATGATATTTTGATGCACATTGAAAAAAAAAATCATTTGATTTAACAAAATTTTGAAATTACGGGTGGCCAATTAAATATAATAGTTAAGATAACTATATATTTAGACTCATTAAATTGTCCTTTACGTAGGTACTAATAATTATTAATTCCTATGAAATAATAATTAATATCATTAAATAGACGTGATTTATTAATATTACTAATTATTTATTTTTTTAACAAATTGTTTTAGTTAATAAGTTATTATTAATTTTATTTATTATTAAATATAAAATTAATTTCGTTACAGAATAATTACTTATTTTTTTAAAATTTGTGCAAATATTTTTATGGAATAATAAAATTTGAGTTACCTTAACAAATATGTAGTTAAGGTAACTAAAATTTAGTTGAAGTAATTAAATACTTAGCTGTGCCTCAACTAAATATTTGTTCAGATAACTATATTTAATTGGCCGGCCGTAATTTCAAAATTTAGTTGAACGAAACGATTTTTTTGCTCAGTACAGACGAGTTCATGGTTACCTTCCGTAGGCGCCCAGAGGAAGGCGATCACGAAACACGCTTACCGCGAAGTATAAAGCCGTATCGCCTCCCTTTATCTCTCGACGAGAGGAACTCTCCGAAGATCCATCTCCGGTCCGAATCATGAGTTTAACGAACCGCCTTTAGCCGGTAGTGAAATTCGCGCGAACTTCTCGCTCAATTATCCAACCCGAGTTTATAGGCAAAACCTAACGCTCTATCGCGATCGATGGCGTGCGACACGAGATTCCTTCTCTCTTACGACGCCTAACGGTCCCGATCTACTTAAGAAGCAGATTTGCGCTGTAATTATCGTCCATAAGAAAGGTGCCTTTCGCGAATCATCGCGCGATGGCTGCACGTTTTTACGCCAGGGCGCTTCGGCGAATCGAGGGGACACAGTCGGTGCGATGAACGATGTGACCAACTTGTAGATATGTACGCTCCCATTTTTGCACGCAAGCGCGCGCCGCGTGTAAATCGGTCCGGCCACTTCCGGGATCTCTGGCTCCGTCTCGGGAGTTCGCCCGTGCGCGATACGCGAACGAGTTGATACGCGCGCTGCCCGGCCGGTCGCGCGTGGAAGATGCAGCGCGAAAGAGGAGATTTTTTTGCGGCGGTAGGAAGCGGGTGATTTTTTGCGACGGGGGAACGGGAATATTTCCAAACCTCGCATACCGGTTGATCGCGCGTGGCCTTGTCGCATTACTCCTCGCCCGAGTACGCACCTATGCCTATCGTGGTTTTGTCGGGGGAAAAAAAGTTTCATTTCTCTCCACGTTAACGAGCTCCGCTTACCGCGCGGAAGAATCACGATTCGAGAGTACTAACGACTTCGGTGGAAACGCAAGCGCGCGAGCCTCTCCGCCTTCGCGTCCCTAGAGGGTATTGAGTGAATCTCTATATGACCGGGCCATTAAAATTAATATTGTAATAACAGGGGGATTGCCGAGTATTAAATTAAATGATTGTAATGCCGGGGGGGAAGGGCACGGCTAGAACTCTGGTGGCCGGGCGCGGTTACCCATTTATATACCATATATGTGTATACACTTTGCGGAGGCACGGCTTGGTAATATCCCAGCGATTAGCTATGCGGGCGAACGCAACGCGGTTCGTCGCATTCCTTTTATACGAACGGAGGTTGTGCATTTTGCACCGAGGAGAATAATTGATCAGTTTGACCAAAATCTTGGAGACGATGAACAAGGTGTTTGGCGAAATATGGATCCTCCGTTTGTTTGGTCTGACTAATCATTTTTTGGTCAGGATAACTAAATATTATATTTGGTTGGAACAACTAAATATTTGGTACGACTGACCGGCATTTTGGTGAGAATAACTAAACATTTGATTGGAGAATAACAATAAATATCTGGTTCCACTGACTAGAATTTTGGTTAGAATGACCAAAAGCGTTCAACTAGATGCGTTTCGTCATTTTAATCTAATTATTTTTCTCCCTGAGAAGGAAAAATGTTGTATGCTCTGTCGATATTGGTTTTTATTCGAGGAAACATGTTACTTCAATAAAAATAGGGTTGGGGGATATCGCACGTTACACGTTCGTGACGCGAATAACAGTATCACCGAAAATGGAACGAGATGAACTTGACTCAATTAGCGAACATCCTCTTATCGAATCTCTTCATCAATTTCCCCATCTGTTTATTCTCCAAGGACAATCAGGTGCGAAGGATGTATAAATCCCTATATGCTTACCTCCGATATTTGCTCGGCCTCTTTACACTCGCTCGGCGGGTGACGGCGCCCTTGAGAGCTTCGCGTTTCGTGCGCGCGGAGAAGCCTTGGGCAGCACCCTCTATTTGCTACCAAGGCGCGAATTACGAGCCCCCTGTGTCAATAATGTGTCAGCTGGATATTTCTTCCAGCGGCTCTCTCATACGCGCCACTTGGACACATTTTACCGGCGAGACGGTTCGTGCGTGCCGTTTATAGAGACCGTCAAACGTCGTACCGTCAATTGCAGACTTTCCTGCGTCCCGAAGAGAAGCGGAGTAAAATACTCTCGTTTTCTGCTCCTTCTCCTCCTTTCGCTATATCGTAGCGATTATTGTGCTCCCAAAATGATAATATATTTGCTCACTATCGCCTGTAGTGGTGTCGGAGTGTCTACGAAATAATCCGAAAAAAGATTGATAAATCTTACACCGAGACAAATAACTCGGTTAAAATGACAAAACGCATCTGCACGGAAAAAAAGGAATTGTAACACTTACAAAGTTTGCGGTAAATTTCGGGACAAGGCCAATTTATTGTTACAATAACTACAGTTTCACTTGTCACTTTTACAAGTTTTACTATAATTTTTACCAAAATTGTAGTTATTGGCATTGTCCAGAAATATACCACAAATTTGTGTTTCCATGTGGAACGAGTCGAGCTATTCTAACCAAAATACTAGTAAGTTGAACAAAACATTTAATTATTCCGACTGCATATTCAGTAATTTTAACTACATATCTAGTTATTCTAACCAGAAAATGGTCAGTCTAAACAAACACACATGAAGGATCCATATTTCACCAAACGGTTTAGTTATAGTCTCCAGGATTTTAGTTAATATTTGTCTCGGTGTAGTCGAGTAAGACTTCCAGCGATAAGAATTATCGATGAGAAACTGTACGGAAAGACCGATACCAGTAAATTTTAACATATTTACAATAAAAAAGAAAGATACACACGAGGGTTTCGGATGCTCCTGCTGGGGTATCGGAGAACAATTTTTCCTTCGAAACTAGTAAATTGTAATATAAACCATCACGATTTAATGTTTTTAAAAGAAGAATTACTGCACTGCGCACTGTAAAAACATCCGAGAACCCTCGCATGCGCCTCTGTATCGTAAATACAGTAAGATTTACCGGTACCAGTCTTTCCTTGCGCGGCAACATCCGCGTCGGTTGGGCGTCGCGGGAGTAGCTAGATAGTTGGGAGAAGCTCGTCGCCGCAGTTGCAGCAATAAGGGCTGCGGGAGCCACGGCGTAGGTATACGTGGGCGCGGTTGCAGAAGAGCGCGAAAAAATCCTCCGCGGGCAGTCGGCCTTGCCCTCGCCTCGGACGACCCACGTCAAGGCCACCTCGCTTCGGGCGCAATGCACCCGCGCTCGTCTAATATGTATACATATATGTATATACCTACCTACTGTATATAATGCCGCCCCACTTGGACTCCGCTCAACCCCCTCTCACAGCCGGCCGCGACAGCACCCGCCCCTTGCGCGTCTTGACGTGCAACGCGCGCAGTGAAATCGCTATGGGTGCATACAGCGCGTTCGAGAATCGTCCGCGAAAATGGGCGTGTCACATTCGTCGAACGCATCGTCAACCGATATCCCGAGCTCCGCTTCCTGGTCGCGATATGTTCCCGTCGGCAATTTTTTGTCCGATTCGAAAGAAAGCGCAGAGTGTTATGCGTCCGGCACGTGCATGTGGGAGGATGGAAATTGCAGCAGGCTGACCGCGCGATCGCGTTTCCTGTAACCCACGCGATGCAAGGTTCCAGACGTGGGCGATGTATCGATGCTTGTACGTACTTTCGCGGGAATCGGGTAGTAATTGTCGGGTAGGGTGGGCAAGGGAGAACGGGGTCAATTGTAACATGGGAAGGTAGTGGAAGAGTGAGACGTGGAGTGTTATAATAAAAATCCGTTCTTGTTTCAGAGAATATGTTTTTTATTCATTACGATACATGATTCACAAAATTACATATTTAATCTTCATACGAATAGTTTTTAGCAATAATAGTTGCAATCTGCCTGATACCTAAAATATAATATATCTAATACTCGCCAGCCTCTCGTACAACAATTACACTTAACTCCTCTGATTATTGATACTAATAACCTTCTAATCTTTTAACGACAGTCGAAGAACCCATTACTCTCTTTGCGATCACATATTCCGTCTTCTTGTTACAAACGAATGACGAGGGATGATTTCTGAAAAAGAGAGAGAGAGACGTTGCACGAGATCCTTTTCTTCCCCATACGAGTACGATAACAACGACAAGTTGGACGAGAGCCGCGGGATCTAGCCGGAAGAATTGGTACAGCCACCTGTGTGGATCGGACATAACGGAGCCGAAATACCATTGAAATTGAATGGCCCGAAGCTATATTTTCAGCAGCCGATGTTCGCTTACCGCGCTTACGCCATCCGCCGCGCGCTCCTATTGGACATATCTATAGATATACCTAATCTCGATCTTTCTTCCTTCCTCCCCTCTCCTCGCGTCTTCTCGTTTTCTTCAGGATCTTTCTTTCTTTCGCTCTCCCCCTCTTCTTTTTCTCCTCCCCCGTTGCACCTCATTCTCTTTTTCTGTCCCCCCCTTCCCTCGGCGATGTTCTCTGGAGCATGACGCCAGGCGTTGATTAGACTCCTCCTCTCTCCCCTCTCGCCATTCCTGCACTTCCCTTTTTATCTCGACGCTGACCTTGCGAAGGTCGGGTGAACGAACAGCCGCCGGGAGAGATCGCGCCATCGAGTGCGTCGCGGAACGTTCGGGGGGGATGAGCCTGCGGATGCTACGCGGATACCCCCTAGATGTTGTGCAGAAATAGTGCTGCCTCTGCACACGTCGTCTCGCTGCGGTGCAGCCTGCGCACCTATACGCTGACGTTTGTAAGAGGCGAGTCTTCTCGGGCTTGAATTAAATTAGGTACGATACAGGTACTTGTACGCGTTGATCCTTCGGACGGTTAAGATCGGCGTTCACCTTTGTGTATGCGTGTACGCATGGAATAATCCGTATTGCGACTTTTCACAAAAGACGAGAATTCTATAATCGTGTTCATCGATGTCAGTTGAGGATTGAAAAGTATAATCTAGGTTTTACTGGAATTACGTAAATTATAATATAAAAATAGAGAGAGCAGGTACTTCACTTACTACGGAAAAATGTTATTCCTGCTCCGGATTAAGGCGAAACTTAGCCTATGGTCTTGGGGTGATTTTCAACCAATGGTGCACCATAGGGCGCTCGCCTGCGCGGCCGGCCGGGCTGGCTCACCCCGTACCTTCGTCTCGCTCGCCACGAGAGACCTGTACCGTCACCTGCCTCGCTTCGCTATCGCTTACCTCGTGGCGAGCCGATTTGAGACGAGTGATATACCGAGGCGAGCCGAATGACGCCACAGTAGGAGCGAAGCTCAGCCATGGGGCGAGCGCCCTATGGTCCACCATGGGTTGAAAATCACCCCTAAGACCGTAGGCTAAGTTTCACCGAAATCCGGAGCAGGAATAAAATGTTTCCACAGTGAGTGAAGTACTCTGTATTTTTATATAATTTACGTAATTCCAGTAAAATCTAAATTATACTTTTTAACTCTTAACTGACGTCGTACAATTTGTATAACGTTGACGATCGTTTGAATTACGATCTCAGGGACACCACGACGCCAATCGAAGGTTAAGCTCCTTTGTCAATCCATCGCGACTTTATTTCGCTGCATTTTTCCGCAATGACTATTATAACCAACAAACTTCGATGGTTTAACCAAAGAATCCAATGAGATCAACTTAACTCCGATTATCGCTCCGAATTATTCGAAGCGATCCTGACCTGCACGGAGAAAAAGTATTAGTCGGATCTGCTAAAAATTACTTTTAGAGTCGCAAGTAATTATTTATCTACCTCAATTTGATCTTTCTTCATATTAATGAAATATTTCTTCCTTGCAGTCACATACTATTTCGCATTATCGTGAGGAAGAGATATCAAATTGGCATGAATAAATAATTACTCTCTCGCAACCCTACAATTCATTTTCAATAGATCCGATTAATTCTCTTTCTCTGTGCAGGCGTACAAGCCGACTCTTATTTCACCGAATCCGCGACAGACTTTATAAATGAGATATAGGCGATGGAAAGATATCGTTGGTACAAAGATCAGCCTCACCTTCACCACACGCGATCGCGGCCCTCTGTGAAATGTGAAGACCGACCGCGCGACTTAACCCCGCCGTTACACGCATCTATATACGGAGGAGCCGGCGAGGAAGCGATATTTTAACGTCAGGCGCGCTCGAGACACCTATATAACGCGCCCGAACAACGGTCCATTCGTCCGGCGCGTCGATAGCATCTTCGCGTCCGATCGTCGCGGCCTCGCCGACGCCGACGTAGGTTCCTCGCCGCTGCGGACGCGCGGTGAGGAATGTTCCTCCGGCCGACGCGGATCGGTCATCTTGTCGAGTACGCGTGTATCTCGATGGGGATCGCCTGTGAATCCAACGTAACAGCGCTTAATGCACTACGGATCCTACTAGGTGGGTAGGTCAGCAGAGTCCGCCTCCGAGTAACGATCGGTTCGTCGATCGCGCGTCGTTCCTTCGCCCCGAGACTCGCAGACGTCGCCGCTGTCACGAATTATCTGTACGCGACGCGGCCTACATACCTCGAAACGCGTACCTGGAACTTCGCACGCCCGACTTTGTCACGCGATACGGAATATCTGGACGCGCGTGTAGCGGGAATCGTCCGCGAGAACACGCACGCGTTCGCGTGCATCGCGTTGATCGGTCGTTGCGCTATTTCTGCATTGACATCGATGCCTCGCGCGTTTTATTCGCGCAATTTATTCGATATAGAACTTTATCCACGCCGAAGGAAAGTCTATTTGAATTTGATAAATGTTTCGCATATCTTTTTTAATCGAGTATACAAACCTAGTGGAACATCTATCAAATTCAAATAAACATTTGTTCGATGCGAATAAATTTCTATTCATTTCAAATAAATTTGTCCATCAGGTTCAACTGGACCTTTTCCTGTGATTACTTTTTTTTTATGTCAGGATTAGCGATGATTTCAGGTCGCGCTCGACTATTGGGAACTGTCTTATGGGCGGAGCTAAAATTAATATGGCGGCTTAAAAAGTGCAGGTTCAATGTATTTCAATGGGTTAAAAGTAGTTTTTACGTAAAATATGATTAACATTAATGTGAAATTTGCCCGTGGGCGAATACAAAACCGGGTAATAGGAACTTCCTTGGAGGGGAGCGTGTTTTAAAATCTCTCGGAAGCTGGAGGAACATCTGAAGAATAACTATTTTGGGACAAACATTTAGGTTAAGCACATGTACATGCATAGGCAACGGAAATATAATCAGCACTCGAAAAATGACGCGAATACACTTGGACACATACGGCGTAACTGATTTTATTTTTAATATTATCATCGACTTTTCTAAAAATCGATTTTTTCTAAATTTCCAACGCGTCTGGAGTGTACACGAAGCGTTTGCCCGGCTCTGGAAAATAAGGGAAAGACACGTCGTCTTTATTTAAACGACTTTGACAGCCAGGAACGTAGCAACGAAGTCTACCTTTCGATTTCACTGGTGGTTTTAAGAATTCGGACGTCATTTTGCGAAGGGAATAAATTATTATGTGCACTCTCCTATGCATTGCTAAGCTCCAAAACTGCAATCTAAAACTAGTTTGTTTTTTCGCCGTCAGAAGTCATATCGCCATTCGACAGTTCCCAATACCCGATCGCTACTTCCATCCGTAGCAATTATCGCCGCCTGTCGAACCGCGATGCCTCATCGCGTCCTATCAACCCGTCGTCATCACTTCCAGCTCGATAAAAATGATTTCACTTTGCGCGTCCAGAGCTGACGGATACGGCGCGGCGCGGCGATTACACCAGTGCGAGGTGTTTTTGCGGGACAGTGGTGCTGCGGCCCTTCCAGGAAGAGCGCGAACGGAAGTCTGATCGCCCGTCGTCTCGTCGCGCTTCCCTTCCCCGTCCCTCCGTTCCCCGGTTTACTTACGCTCGCGCCTCTCTTATTTCTCGCTTCTCAGCGCACGCAAAATAACAGCTCGCGCGCGACCGCTTCAAAACAAGTCGTAACTCATCTAGCCGAGAATAGCCACGCGGCTTCGAGAGAGCCCTTCTTCTTCCTTCTCGCGCGCGCAGCAGCAGCGGGTCTTCGGCAGCGTTGAGGAAACCCGCGCGCATGGTACCTGTAGCCTGCCTCCTTCGCGCGCGCGCGCGAATACGTATTTAAGTATAGGTGGTGGTACGGCGCACCGCCGATGCCTATCGCTCGTATGCTTGTATACACTGTCGGCAGCGCGCACTCGCGCCGGATCACTCGCGCGTCCGCGAGCTGAGCCGCTCTCGCACCCCTCCGGCTCCGTACTCGTGACACGCGCGACGTACTTGTAATTAGCTGTCCTGTAGTGGGTATTATAAATTGGTTAGTGGGTAGAGAGATGGAGATTTATAATGAGCAGAAGAAAAATGATTTTGCAGTTTTAACAAAACTAGGTTTCGCTGAGAATTTCTTGCCATCGTGAGAAAAATGTCATCGGCAGCAAAGGATACGCCCGATAATGGTAAAAATATTTGCTGAGATGGCAAATATTTTTACCAAAAAAATTTCACTGTGATTGTAGTTAAATTTGCTGTCATTGAACGTATATTTTGCTGCCACAGATAATATTTCCGTTACGCGATAGTAAAAAGTTCCCGGCATAATCTAGTTTTGTTGAAGCTGCAAAATCATTTTTCTGGCCAGTTATAAAAATTGATATAGCAAATCTTATTCAGGGTTGTTACTATTAACGCTTCCAGTATAAATCCCTTATCTATATTGAAGATTTTTTTCTACTGGTTTCTCCTTTTTACCCCATTCAATAATTGGAATTATACTCAAATATACACTGACACCAATAACTTGGTTAAAATGATAAAACGCATATGGTTAATTGAGTCTAGTTATTCTAACAAAAATACTAGTAAGTTGAACCAAATATTTAGTTATTCTAACTACGTATCTAATTGTTCACGGAAAAAAAAACTAGTAATTTTTACTCGAGCTCATTTTCAAGAATTTGTATAGTGTCGACACCTCTATTTACTGTTGTAAACAGTACACAGAACAGTACAAATCTCTTCTGTACAAATTCTTGAAAATGAGTTCGAATCTCAGCGCTACTGGATGTTGCAGTACAAATTGTTCCTTTTTTTTTCGTGTTCTAACCAAAAAATAGTTAAACCAAACAAACGGAGGATCCGTGTTTCATCAAACGATTTGATTATCGTCTCCAGGATTTTGGTTAAATTGACCAGGTTATTTTTCTCAGTGTGTCTACATTATAAACGGGATAGATATACGAATCACGTCTCATATGCGCTTCAAGCCGCAACGTCTTCCTCCCGATGCGACGGCGACCGAGGACATTTTCCGCGCGTTTAGCTTGAAAAACGAGAGGCAATCACGGTCCTTCCAAACGAGCTCCTCTGCCGGCAAAATTACTCCATAAATTCATCCCGGTCTGGCGCGCGAGGCGGCGTCGCGTAACTCTCTCGCGGTCTCCTCCCGCCTCGTGACGCGCGTACCACCGTATCCCCATCGTGTACGTACGTACACGAGCGACACTTCTTTATAAAGGCCGCGGATGCGCACTCAGCTTTGTGTATTTGCATGAGCCTACCTACGGGCGAGCAGTGCTAGGCCTTTACGACCGTTAAAATATGACTTCCTGCGAGAAGATGCGGATAATAACTATATGAATGTCTTCCGCGTGAGGACTTGATCTGCCGCGGAGCCGGGAGAGGAGGCATTAATGATACATTCCATCTACGTACCTGCCCGGGTACCTGTGTAAGGTACTTGTGGGGTTTCCAGTCGATCTTCGCTCGGTACGACTTCTTCCCTCCGGAAGAGACGCCCGGTGGTAATTTGATTTGAGACGATCGGTCGGTTAATTCGTGTTCCACATGGAAACGTATATTGGAGAGGAAGATCGACGATTTTTTTTAGCTGGGATTTTTAACCGCCAATTCGGTCTTTAAATAGAAAAATATTCATATTTTAAAATTCAATTTGTAATCCGCATACATTTTCAATATCGCGCGAAACAGAAAATACCCGAAAAAAGAATTATTCGCTGAGATATAAATGCGTTTCTCTGTACAACGTCGTGACGTCATCGAAACGCACTTAGGTTGAATTGCGAATACGAGAGAGATAGACTCACAGCGCGATGACGTAGGTAGTTGCATTTGTAAATGTCGTTTTCCAGCTCAGATACGGTTGAAAATGAAAAATGAAAAATACGGGGTAAATAGTTTTGCCCACATTTTTCAAATATGCGATAAAAAAAATTGCTTAAAAACAGAATTGACGTCGTGAAATTTGTACGACATGGATGGCCCGTTCGAATTGAGGTCTCTTGGACTTCACGATGTCAGAGTCGAGTGTAAAAATCTACATTCTTCATTCAGCTGTTTCCCCGAAATTGTCAAACTAGCCAACAATTTTGCATACTGGAGTGACTCGGTACATCTTCTGCATTGAGAGTGCAGAATGCCTTTTAGTAAAAAAAACTTCCTGGTCCACTGACGTGTTTATTTTCCTTTTTTTGCGGGATAATGCACACATCACGACTAAGATCGTCCAACCGGTTCATTCTTCCCGGTTTAGCCGGTATCCCAAAGACGAGTAAACCGGCTGTCAATGTGAGATGTTACCGGTCTGGTTATAAGCCGGTAATTTCGGTTTGCGTTAACGATTAAGGCCGGACACGCGCAATTAATTAATGTCGGATCAAATATTCCTACGATACTAAAAAGTGATACTGATAACTGTAATTAATAATTCTGTACAACGTATGGGACGCGAATCAAAGATATTAAAAATATTCCCGCCGTGTAATTGCGCGTGTAACGCGTTTGTCGAACCGCGTCGTATGTCAAAGCGTTGGTGATACAAGTGTTTATGTACTCTCCTCGCGCGAAGGAAGACGCCAGACGTGTCCGATTCTAACTCTCGCAGAGGATCGATCCGCACGCGATGCGAAGTCATCTTCTACGCATCCCATACTCGCGTTGCACGTCATAGAGGCTTGCAAACCCCTCGACGAACGCGTCCTTCGCTCTTCGTCCTCTCCGTACGCGGACATGCATATGTATATGCAGTGCAGTATAAACTCGACGAGGACGAATTCATGGGATTATTATGGGGATGTAAATTGCCTGTCTCTCTCTCTCTCTCTCTCTCCATTACTTTGTTAGTTCAATCCGTATCATTTGCATTGTACGCTTTTATTTACCTTATTTTGTTAATCTAGCCCGTTCTATTATTTACTTTATCTCTTATACGCTCGTTCACTCTTTTAGATGCTTTCTTCGATATTTTCTTGTTATGTTGTTCTTGTTTTGTGTGCTCTCAGAGGGCCTTCGCGGCCCTAGAGCAGATTAAACGCTTCTTCTTCTTCTTCTTCTTCTTCTTATATACTCACGTATATTTATAAGGATTGACGCAAATCCTGCCCCGGCATGGAGCCGTGCAATTTATAGTATTGCGTCGTTATTTAATCAGTATTCGTCGATTTTCTCGCGTCACGGATAAGTGCTTCTGCTTACACGCATTCGGCAGACGCGGATGGGCGATTTCACTTGGTTTATTTGATCATCCGCGGTCACACGTCCGTAAGTTTCGGCGATGGTCACACATAGGTCAAATGAACCCAACCGATTTTTAAATAATAGCCACATAAATAATATCCGTCTAACCTGAATAAAATCTCTGAATGCAATAAATAGTTCTACAGTGCACGTTTCAAAAACGATTTTTTCCAAAATCCGAAGAAGGTTCGTAGTATGAGTTTCAGGAAGAAACTATTTATTCCGAGATCTGACGAAGGTCTAGTTATGATCGTTGTAAAAGAAATTGCTGATTTGAAATCATTTGACAAAAGCAAACTATAGTCAAGTCTAGCAAATTATCAGTTCAAGTAACTAGATCTACGTTCCCCGCCTTGACCCGCTAATTCAGTCAAATCTACCATACTTTTTTCTCAGTGCAGAGGGTTGATCCGAAAATATCTCATCCGTTTCCCTAATCTCGCGTGACGCGAAAGACGTGCGCGCGAGGCGTGCACAAATCGCACTCGTAAATCTTCCCGCGGCTCGTAAACAATGACGTTAGAAAGTAACGGGCCGTGTTTAGCGTTATCTGTCAAATACGCGATATATGCAAATTGTCACGCCCGGCGTGGCGCCCGCGGGAGCGCAGTCCCACGGTGATCGTAACATCAATTAGAGGAATGCCGATTAACGGTACACGCGGGCGCCCGGTTAACGAAGCCGCGAGTGAAGAATTTTAGACCAGTTTCCCCGTCGTGAATCCTCGCCGAATCGAAACGGTTCCTCGTGGCGCGCCGCGCTTCGATCGGCGCGCCGAACCGGAGGAGAAAAGGAGGGACGCGTATCGGTAAATACGCTTTTTGTGCCGGTACACCGAAGCCTCCGAGGCGCGCCGAACGCGGCAGCGTTTTCTCCTTAAAAATCCAATTCTATCGCCCGCTTCTTCCTCCCTCCCGTTCCCCTTCCTCCCCCTCCCCGCGTAACGCGCGCCGCGATCCCTTCACGCGAACCGATTCTCGGAAGGCACCAAAGCCAATTGTCACAGTTGACATCGTTAAGAGGTTCTACTCTCCTCCGATCGGTCGCTCGGTATCGCGCGTCGCTCCTATCCTCCCCTCCCCACGTCGGACGATCGCGCCGCGGACGAGAGCGGCGCGCGATGGGAGCACCGAACGCGAGCGAGTTTCGACACTCCGGAGTCATTAAAGCTTTTTTGTAGGGCGGCAGAGTTGCCTCATAAATTCCTCGCCAAGAGAAGAGCGTACGAAGGCTATCAAAGATAATGCCGAGCCGTCCTCGCGTCTCCTCCCGCCTCCTCCTCCCTTTCTCACCCGTATGGGTATACCTTTCGTCGAACGTTCCGCCCTGTGCGTGAATTCCCCGGTGCGTTTTTTTCTCTCTCTCTCGAACTTACACGCGGACCGCGTTCACGGACCACGCGCGCGGTCCTGTATAATAATAATAATGGGTGTACCATGTGAGGCTGAACTTACTCGCCGGGAAAGAAACTTCAATCACTGTTATCTCGTTATCTGTGAATTTTCGGCCTATATCGATATAAGACTTTATTGCAGATTGAAACTTAATCTTCAAAAAAGTATTATACAAATATGCGCCAAAAGCTCACAGATAATGAGATAATAGCGATTGAAGTTTCCTTCCTGTGGCGAGTAAGTTTAGCCTCATGTGGTATAAGCTGAAAACGGTTTACTCAAAGCCGGTGGGAGGGCGGAGGGAGGGAGAGAAGTTGAAAACGGTCGAGGTCGTCTTTACGGTTCCGTCCGCGAATAGCCGCCCCGCTGCACCTGCAACCCTGTAATCGGACGGCGATATTTCACGCGTTTCAACGGCTTCGCGGACCGAGCTAGCACGCGAGAGAAAGAGAGAGAGAGAGAAAAGGTCGAAAGGGGGAGTCGAGTCGGACGGGTGGGAAAGGAGGGCGATTCGCAACGGTACCGATTAGAGCGTCCCGGTCTGGTCGACCTTTCCGAACGACGTATCTGCCCGATGATTTAGCGCTGTTACCACTTATCCCGCGCGGGAGATGTTCACTTGAGATAGGTGCGAAAATACTGAGAAAAATGACCTCGTGAATTTAACAAAAATCCTGGAGACCATAACCAAACCGTTTCGTAAAATATGGATTCTCCATCTATTTGGTTAGATCGACAATTTTCTGGTTAGAATAACTAGACATGCAGTTACGAAAATTAAACTATGGTTACAATAACTACATATTTGGGTCAACTTACTAATATTTTGGTTTAAATAACTAGACTCTTTTAACCTTTAGAGTCCGGAAAAATTTCAGTTAAAATCGACTTTTTTTTTAAACGCGAAATTTATAAATAAAATCAATAAATTTCCTATTTGGAGGCCCCGACCTGACTGCCGGTCGATTTATTGACCACCCCCGGACTCTAACGGTTAACAAGATGCGTTTTGTCATTTTAACCAAGTTATTTTTCTCGGCGCATATGCAGGAACGTCTCGTTATACCGTCCTTCCGCGCGAAGAGGTTCACTTTTCCTGCGATTCGCTCGCCCGCCCCTCCGAAGCGCGCCGGATGCGCTCGCGAGGAAGAAGCGAGGAATAAGAAACGACCGAGTCTCCCTTTCCACGCGGGTTCGCGTGCGCTCCCGGCGCGCCGGCTGCTACACGGTGCAGTGGCGCGATGCAGAATCACCGGGGACTTTTTTGCCCGCGTTAAATTTACTCCCGGACCATAATTAACGCAGGCGATGGGATTGTTCGCTACGCGCACTCTACGCGCGCGCCTCGCCGTACGATTTTCTTCCGAGGATCGCGCGCAAGGTCGTTCGCGCGGGGAGTAGAGTAGGCGAGAGCGATGCGCGTATCCTGGATTCGAAGCCACCGTCCGCGTCGGCAGTGGCTCTCTCGTACTTTCCTTCTCGGACGCGCAAAGACGACGGGACTCGCGCGCGCGCGCGCGCACGTTTTATATCAATGCGTATGGCGAAAGTACACTGAGAAAAATAACCTGGTCAGTCTAATCAAAATCCTGGAGATGATAACCAAACCGATTGGTTGAATACACTGAAAAAAAATATCCTTGATCGAAATACATACACGCGTGTTCTTGGATAGTCCTGAGAGCACATTTATTCGATTCGAATGAATACCGATTTCATCCAAATAATATTCAATTGAATCGATCATATTTATATACGTCCAATCGATGTTCATTCTAATCGAATAAATACCCCTCTCGAAAAACACGTAAAAACTCGAGTAAATTTTTTCCTCAGTATACGGATCCTCCGGATCTGTTTGCTTAAACTGACCATTTTCTGGTTGGAATAACTAGACATGTAGTTCGAATAACTAAATATTTGGTTTAGTTTACTAGTATTATATTTTGGTTAGAATAAATCGAAAAAAAAACAGTTTATTTGTAGTTAATAAATGTTTGTTCGAATATGGCGAAATAAACATTTCATTGAATCAAATAAAATAATATTCATCAACCACTACGATACTTATTTCGCACGATTGGATCCTTTGTGGTAATCATTTGAATGAAATGTACATTTCAATAATAATTAACACATATTATATCGCCCCAACGAAATATTTATTTCACCGTAGATATTTGAAATTACATTTATCAACTATTAATAAGCTGTCATCTCGGTGTAACTAAACTCGTACAACGTTTTATCATTTTGACCAAGTTATTTTTCTCAGTTCATGTACGCCGGTATCTCGCGTACACGCCTGCGCGGATACTATATCTATACGTAATATGTATACGTAGGCAGGATAGATACCTAGGTACCTGCGACGCGTACCCCGCTCCCCACCCCCTCCTCTCACCACCCCCTCTCTCGCCAGTGGACAGGACGGAATCACGTCGCCGACCTCGCAAGGTCTCGCGAAGGTCGTACGTTGAGCCCGGCCCACCGGCAGGCGAGGATGTCGACCACCTCTCCGCGATCCTCTACCGATCCTCGCGGCCGCGTCGCGAAGAGAGTCGGAGCACTGACTTCGTGACTCATTTGCGGGCGAATAAACGGGTCCGCGCGAGCGAACGATGATTAGAGATACCTACCCGTGAGGACGAGCTGTACTCGCGCGCACGCGCGCCAGTGACCGGTAATGGGATGACGCGGACGCCGCGCTAACGACCAGCGGGCGCGGTTGCGTCGTTCGCGCGGCCCACGACCTCGTCCGCGCGCGCATCGCTCCCCGCAGCTCTTCTGCATCCTGCGCGCTCTTGCCTCTCGCGATTAGACGGACGACATCGCGCCGAATCTTTGTCGGTTATCATCGGGACGGATAAGTGCGCAGGGTGGACATGCGTCGCGAGAATTCGTTTACGGCGTTTTCATTCTCGCGTGGAATTCCGCGCTTCATCCGGGTGGAGGAGTTTAACGGGGTGGAGGGGAGGGCGCTGTTTCGCCGAACCCCCACCGTCATTCTCACCCGATCGCGCGCGTTAAGACTACCGGGAAACCAGTTTCCGATAAGTTACACCACGAGAGGGTAACTAACGACGCCTCTAAACTGCGCGGCTTATCGGCGCAAAAATTGCCAAGGACGCCGCGTATCTCGATGGAGGCGAGCGCGCGAGAGGGTCCAGTCGTCTCGTGGAGAGCGCGTTGGCGTGTGCGCGGGGATAGATAAGGACGGACGGACCGTGAGAGTACTTCTCTCGCGTCGGCATACGGCCGAGTATCGGATGCAAAATATGGTCTGGCTTAATTTCTCTATTTCGCTCTGCTCGAAGCGCGTGCATTCTAGTCGTCGTGATATATTTGCTATTTTAGAATGGAGTGTCATGCACCGAGAAGAAAATATTTGTAACCGAAATAAACGTGCTTTTATATGGTCCTAAAAACACATTCATTCGATTCGAATATCACCTTGATCCAGATAATAATCAGTTCAATCAATAATAATTGTTTAAGTCTTATCGGTATTCATTTCAATCGAATTAATGTACCTACCCTTAGGACTATCCAAAATTACGTTTAAATAAACGAAATCGATGAAGCAAATTTTTTTTCGGTGTAGAAAAATGAAGGAATTTCATTTTGTTTTTGCTGTACGCATACTATTGCAATTTACGTAACTATTCTTCGCCGAAAAGGACATTTTCTCATTTCGGAGCTGAATAATTGATTCATGCTTGAACATTTCATGATCCACTATCGATCGATTGGGGAAAATCGCTCCGATTAGCTCGTTCCGACTCCTGAAATAAGACACACGATATATCCAGTAGTATAGGTGGGCGCTTGGTCCGGCGCGGCGGATGGAATTTTACTGCGCGGCAGAAATCCGATCGCCGTCTACGTTCCATCGCTTTTTTCCTCCTTTTGTGAGGCGATCCTATAGAATCCTGCAGCGTACGGTCAAGGGACTCTCCCGTTTGTTGTTGTCTCGCGTCATCGAACTCGACCGCGAGAGACAGTTATATAACGAAGAAAGTATAGTGCCTACGCGTAGCGCGCGTACGCGGCTGCATACAACGTCGTGCTATTGAACGTTTTCTATAATCATGATTGGGGAAGGAAAATAGAATAGTTTCGAACAAAAAACAAACCAATTCGAATATCACTTTCGTATATCAATTTTTTTCATAGCATGAACACAACGTACGATTACTTACAACTATAATACCAGACATCGTACTATATATTGTACGTATTTTGTAATCATGTGATTAGGGAAGGAAATAAATAATTTTACATAATTTACACGCAGCAATTTATTGCAATATCAAAAACTAGAATCAATTTGAATATCACTTTCGTATATCAATTTGTTTCGTAGTATAAATATAGCGTACGATTACCTGAAACTATAGCAATGTTTACACCAGACATTCCTTCACGCACTAGTATCTCGCGAACTCTCGCATCTCAATAAACATGTGCATTTTTCTCAGCCACTCGAAAGATCTCCCGCGATCTCTCGCCTCGCGGGAGAACGTGCGCGATAGCGAAAACGAAAGGGGTAGATGCCACGGTACGAATAACTCACGCCTTCGCTAATGATCGTATTAGCAATTAGTCGAGGCTCCTATAAATCTCTTCTAACTAATTACCCTTTACACTCCCAGCCCCGAAGAGACCACACAGGAACGTCCCGACCTCTACTGGTTAAACGGTAATTATTATCCTTGTCCGCGATAAATTAAACCGGCCAGCCGTTCGATATCGTCGAGAACAACGAGCGCGGAGGAGTAGCCTAGCTCGCAGCTAGTGGTGGCGTGGTATTCGCGAGTATTTACTCTTTCTCTCTTCGCTGGCAATTCCCTCCTCCCAATCCTCCGTTAGGCACTCTGGAAAATGAATTTGACTGCAATTGTGTGCGATATAAATGGTGTATACACCGAGAGAAATAATCGCTGGTGCCAAAAAAAAAATGTTTTCTTCAATCAAAAACATGATATAATTTCAGGATCAAGCCGTGGTTTTCTTCGTGCAAGACAATATTTGTTAAGCTCGCGAGTAATTATTTTCTTCCAATTTTGTGTTCCAATGAAGATATTCTTAAATCAAGTATACCTATATATTCTTCGACCAAAAATCTGTATCCTTAAAAATGTATATACATTTGCTACAATTGACTGCAGCTTTTTTTCGTCAAACAGTTTTCAATCATTATATCCAAATTATTTAATTCAGTTAACGAAATTGGCGTTCCCCCCGCCTGTGACTGCCAATTTAATCACATTTATTTTATTTTTTCTCTGTGTAAGATCAGGTGTTCTTGATTCAACGCATATTTTTGGACACTAGCAATCATTTCTTTGAGTGTATAATGCGCAATTAATAATTTTTGTCCAAGTTTAACCTTATAATTGAAATAATATTTTCTCTAACATTTTTTATCGATTCACTCTCTTAATCTAAATCAGTGAAAATCAGTAAAAGGTCACTGAAATTCAGTGAGCGGAAGGTTAACGAAATTACAGTAACCTTATTCACTGGATTTGATTGCCTACGTACTGATTCTCAGTTATTTCTACCGATTCAGATTAAGAGAACAGTCATAATATATTTCAATTCCTTTCTCGAAAAGGAGCTGAAACGAGCGCTGAATCCTGTCGGAGGGTCTCGTCTCGAAGGGCTCCCACGTACGGGGTGGGGAAGCCGGTAGTTTTCGTTGCAAATAATAATTAGATTCTGCCCTCTCCGGTGTAGATCATACCGCGCCGGGGCACGGCTCGCCGCGTGATAGGGATACCCACATCCCACGGGATAGGCACGCCGTCCAGCGTACACAAACTCCGCGAGCGTGTTTACCGTGGACGTTCCGTCGAGTTATTCAGCCAGTATTTAACGTCGCTTCTGGTATCCCGGATGAAAGGGGCCGCTCTCGCGTCGCCCTCGTAAAGTGGCGGTGAGCGCGGTCGCCTCCCTGCCGCAGAGCCTCCGCGTAGACTTCTGCAGAAACGTTCGCCACGCCGATTGCTCGCGACGGATATACGAGACAACGAAGAGGAGGAGCGAGCGCCGCTTCCGCGTCCAGCGAGCGCGCGCAGCCTCCCTCGGTCCTCTCTTTCCCTCTCGAAGGATCTTCTCCGACCGCGCGCGCAGGGCGATTCGACCCTCCCGACCCCGCGGACTGCCGCCGGCTTCCATCCGTTCGCTGTTCGTTCGATACGATGCGATTCCGCCTCCGTAGTCCTCACGTATTTTCTATACCTAACGCGTAATGACACACCCGAAGAGATCGCGTCGATACGGCGAATAGATTGCTCTCCGCGCCGTCGAGGCCGCCGAGCTGCGCGGCGGGCATCATCACCGAAACGTGACTGCTACTGGCTTACGTGTGGTCGATCCGCGCAAACAAAATTGCCTGCATACTCGTCCCGATTTTTTTTGTGTACTCGTAGGTGCGAGGCGCACGTAGTTTCGATCACAGGTGGAAATACAGTATCTGTACTTTGGAATAGGTGCGGGTAATCACAATTGCAATTAGTATCGATTAGTCAGGTTTGATTTAATTTCTCGTGAAAATTTTTGGAAATGAGGTACTATGTCACCCCTTTTGAACTTGACGCTGATCGTACCATTTTTTTTTTCATAATTTTGTTGCAGATTCTCAATTAGAACCGGGATACAGATCGGAAGTACAAGAGCGGGCGTTGGTCGTGTCGTTACAGATGTTTAGTCTGATTTTGGAACGTGGGGTTTCACTGCTGAGGGCTCAGCTTGACGGCAAGGAGCTTCCAAGGCTCATTGTTGGCGAGGACATGCAAGTCCTTCTGCCAGCTATCAAAGTAAGTTATCCTATCTTATTTTATTTTATTTTATTTTACTAGGTACTTTACTTTACTTTTTTTAAATTTAATTTAATTTGTTTTATTTTATTTATCTAGATTTAGCATGGTATATATTGCTTTATCTGTAATATGTGGTATGCGCGTTCATCCTCCCTGCTAAGTCGCAATATTACATTACGGATAATCTTCTATATTTACGCGACGACCGCGATCGATCGATCGGTAACCGCATCAATAAAGGTCAGAGCCTAGCACGGATGTGACGAGGCGTCGCGGTCGGTCGATCGGAATCGTCTCATTTCGCAGCGTCATCGCGCGCGCTCGATTCTCTTCCCGGTTCCAGGCACAACGAGGTGGCATCCCGGCGCGCAGCGGATTCTTTATAAACTCGCGGTCGATCGGTCGTCGATCTCTGGGGATGTCGTAGCACAATTCTCGGTTTTGATTTCGTTTCCACGCACCTATACATTCCCGCGGTTACAGCAGTGCACGAACCATTAATATTGCCGATAAGGTGCAGACGCGGTGCACCATTATTATTACGCCTCCTCGTCGTGTCGCGTTATGGAACGCGCTATATTGCAATTTCCGAGGATGAATGATGCTCGTGCCACGCGTGTGAGAGACTCTATCAATTATATGATGCGTGTTTTTTTGTTTCTCTCTGTCTTGAACAGATTTGGTGCGATTGGATGCTCTGCAACAGCACCGTTTGGAACCCACCACCATCCTGCACGGACTACAGAGTCGGGTGAGTCGTTGATATCCGCCAGCTGGCAAATTTGAAGCCTTTTTTCATGTATAAGACACGGATCGAGCTTCCTATCTCGTTTCGTTGAAATGTTGTAAGGAGTAGAGCCGAGCCAAGTGAAATTTTATTCCCAGGTCTTCTAACGCAGTTGGAAAAACTATTAAGACATTTTTCCTACTCCCGCATTTCACTGAAACTTGGCCTGGTGGATTTACTAAGAAGCTTAACCTTCGATCGGCTTAAGTTGAGGATTAAAAAGTATAATCTAAATTTTACTGGAATTACGTAAATTATATAAAAATATAGAGTACTTCACTTATTACGGAAAAATCTTATTCCTACTCCGGATTTCGGCGAAGCCTATGGTCTTTGGTGTGATTTTCGAAGCGCTTAAACGACTCGCCGGGAATAATACACAGGGTGGACCAGGTTAAACGTCATTTTTTTTTATATGTGATAGAACAACAACAAAAAAGTAGACTTTCATAAGAAAATTTTTTTCAAAAATGTTTCCTAACAAAGATACAGGGTGTCAAAGTTTCGAAAAAAAATGGTTTTCTCATCATAACTTCTAAACTACTTGATCGATTTCCATAAAACTTCGCACACAGGTTAATGTAGAACAGCTCTAAGCAATAATTAAATAATTTTTAAAAATTCTCCAGTGGCGTAGATACTAGGGGCCGATACCCCCCTTTCCCCCTCCCAATCTTCGGCGCCACTGGATATTTTGCAACGAAAATTTAATTATTGGATTCCCCGTTTAATTTAGAGAAAAAAATCACCCTTGCAAATTTTTGATTTATGGCTTCGTTTTTGAGATATTTATTTTAATTTATAGGGTTGCGAGCAGGCCAAAGCTAGGTTGAACTCCATTAATTGTGATATGTGATAGAGCAACAAAAAAAAATAGATTCTCATGAGAAAATTTGTTTCAAAAATGTTTCCTAACAAAGATATAGGGTGTCAAAGTTTCAAAAAAATGGTTTTCTCATTCCCCTTTCCTCCTTCCCAATCTTCGGCGCCACTGGATATTTTGCAAAGAAAATTTAATTATTGGATTCCCCGTTTAATTTAAAGAAAAAAATCACCCTTGCAAATTTTTGATTTGTGACTTCGTTTTTGAGATTTTTTTCTTTAAATTAAACTCAACCCTATAAATTAAAATAAATATCTCAAAAACGAAGCCATAAATCAAAAATTTGCAAGGGTGATTTTTTTCTCTAAATTAAACGGGGAATCCAATAATTAAATTTTCTTTGCAAAATGTCCAGTGGAGCCGAAGATTGGGAGGGGGAAAGGAGGGTACCGGCCCCTAGTATCTACGCCACTGGAGAATTTTTAAAAATTATTTAATTATTGCTTAGAGCTGTTCTACATTAACCTGTGTGCGAAATTTCATGGAAATCGATCAAGTAGTTTAGAAGTTATGATGAGAAAACAATTTTTTTTCGAAACTTTGACACCCTGTATCTTTGTTAGGAAACATTTTTGAAAAAAATTTTCCTAGAGTCTACTTTTTTTTGGTTGTTCTATCACATATCAAAAAAAAAATGACGTTTAACCTGGTCCACCCTGTATAAAGGCATAATATTATAATATAAACTCCAAAGACTACAGGCGAAGTGTTGCCCAAATCGGCAGTGGGGAAAATCACCTCAAAGACCGTAGGCGAAGTTTCAGAGAAATCCGGAGTAGAAAACAAATTGTTAAATAAGTTTTCCAACTTCGTTAGAGAACGGGGAATAAAATTTCACCGCAGAAAACGCAATATCCTGTATTTCTCAAGGCATAGTTTACGTAACTTTGATATGATCTGGATTATACTTTTTAAATCAGGGGGTAAATTTACCGTGACGTTATTTTGCCGTATTTTTTACATGTGCATCGGCTATAAGCGCTTCGTTATGTACCGGTAATTCCGTAAATACACGAGAGTACGCGGTATCTGCCAGACGATCGGATTAATGTTCTACGTGAAACACGGCGGTTGTTCCCGCTCGCGAATTTCCGCTAATTAAAAGTTTACTCGTTAGCGCCCGTCTGGCCGCTACGCGGCGCACATGTGCGGGCGGCGCAGCGTGTGATGCGCCGTAAAAGAATGCCCGATACATTGTGGTCGCGGTTTCCGCGACTCTGTAAAAAGATCCGGTTCCGCGGTCTCACCGGTGGTTTCCGTCCGGGCACCGTCGGTAAACGGCCACGGCACGATACGTTCCCTCGCCGATAGATCACGCTACGGTGGATCTTACCGTTCGCGACTCGAGGAGGATCGAGGAGGAGGAAAAAAAGAGACTCGAGATCGACCTTGCGAAAAATCTCAAGCTGGCTGATTCGCCTCGCGGGCGTTTTTGCTTCCTCCCAACCTCACCGGATATTTGTTGAGAAACTGGTAACGACTCCGGAGCGACGCTCGACGATGTACGAGTCAGCGACAGTAGATGACCGCGGGGAAAATAAATGACGGCGCGTTACCCTTCGACCGGTGGCAATCGGGTTTTATCATGATCGGATATAGAGGGACACCTAAACTGACCGCACGTTGTAGGAGCTGTACGGCAACATTGCGCGGGTCATGGCCGTTCGCTATCCAGCCGTTCTATACCAGTACTAGCTCGAGCATTCTATAACTCGCATCCGTCATACGGATACATACGTAGTTTCGCTCTGCAGTAGCCTCGCTGCCGGCTGTATCGAATAATCCCTGGAAACAGAATCTTAGGTTGATCGGTGGACTGACGATGAGCTGAACTTGGTCCAAGCTTAAGAGTCCGTCGTGGATATCACTATTATATTATTCGTGCAACTGGGCTCTAAGTAGCCATAAAATTGTATAAATTACTACGCGCGCAGAGATAAAAGTACACTGCTTGACCGTGAAATTCGAATTAAAAGAATCTCGTAATGCTCTTCCCACGAGAAGACGAAAAGCATCCATTTGGAAACAATGCTGCTTTATCGCCATGAAAAAAAGACGCAAGCTCATACGAGCACCGATATCCTCCGACCCCAAAGTCCAACGTCGACGTTCTCCCGTTACAGGCCGCCGGGCGATGCCTGGAGCAGATTGGCCACGATGGTGAACCTCCTGGAGAAGCTGGACTACCCCAAGTCGCTGCTCGTCACGCCGAAGGAACCCGTCGACCCGCAGGACGGTAAGACTCGTTCCACATCACCGCACCGTGTCCCTCACGCGGGTCGAACCATCTTCAACTCCGTTTACGAACGCTCCAGTTCCGCGGCGCGTCCTTGCGCTCTCGACGTTACACTTACCTACCTTCGTACGGTGGCCGCAAAGAGCGAGCGCGCGTACATGCGTACGCCATTCGTGCCTGCAGCGTAACTCTCGCGCGATACGTATCGCGGTCGAGTCCGGCGGCCGAGCGCGCGGCCTACGTTGTGTTTTGGGAAAGAAGCAGAGACAGTAACGGTACCGCACCGGGACGTACCGTAATGCCGCAATTTGTTCGCCGCCCGTTCGTCCGGGCACAATGGGTAAATTGGATAAAAGGTACAACGCGCACACACATACACACACGCATACCGCGTACACACACAGGGAGGCGAACGGGCGCGGACTCACCTCGTTGCAACACACCCGTCCAGTGAAAAGGAATGTTATTGTATCGTGGAAGATCGAGGGCTTTTTTGCCGACGTTCCACGGTCGATGATCGGAGCGAGCTAGCCTCTCCGGAGCTGCCTACCGGGAGTGCGGGCTGCGACGAAGGCACGAGTGCCCTGGTGCGCGGGAAGACGCGCGCCGGCGTTGGGTGGACGCGTAGTTCCGCAGCCGATCTCCGGAGATCGGCTGCGGAACGAGACGCGCTATTGCGCCAGGTCAAGACGGTCCGTCGCGCCGAGAGAATGCGGATTTTCTTCGCGGACCCTCTTTCCGATCGTATACTGAGAAAAATGACTCGGTTGAAATGAGAAAACGCATCTGGTTAAACGAGAGTACGCGGAGAAGAGTTTGTTGTAACCATTTTTATAATTCATGTGGTAAGATTGAATTATCGCCGCATATGACGTTCAGTGCCATAAATATGTAGATATTTACTGTAATTAGTATATTGCCATATTTGCTATATTTGTAGTAAATATCAACATATTTATACTAAACGTCATATGTCGCAATAATTCAATCTTACCACATGGATTCTATGAATGGTTACCACAAACTTTTCTCCGTGTACGCCACAGGCGGGCGCGACTAAACAAAATACTACGCTGAGAAAAAAAAAGTAGTTGTGACAACTGCTTTTTACTCAACTGCTCCCGTTTTGTAACCAGTACCAGTTTTATATGCACTGAGACAAAAATTTGCTTGATCGAAATAAACGTGCTTTTAGATACCTAGTTCTAAGAGCACATTTATTCGATTCAAATGAATATCGATTTGATCGAAATAATATTTAATTAAATCAATAATATTTGTATTCGTCCAATCGATATTCATTCTAATCGAACAAATGTGCTCTTAGGACTATTCAAAAATACGTTTATTTCGATCAAGTACATTTTTTTTTCAGTTTAGTTATCGCAACAATTTTTTTTTCCCGGTAACTAAAAATAGTTACATTTATTATATAAAAACTGGTGCTAATTACCAAACGAGCAGTTGAGTCCAAAATAATCGTAACAACCACATTTATTTCTTTCGGTGTAGTAAATTGAACCAAATATTTAGTTATTCCAACTACATGTTTAGTTATTTTAATTAAGTGTTTAATTACTCTAACCAGAAAATGGTCAGTTTGACCAAACACAGATGAAGGATCCATATTTCACCAAACGGTTCAGTTATAGTCTCCAGAATTTCGATTTGATCGATCAGATTGTTTTTCTCAGTCCAACGAGACACCTTTAATCGCGTTCGGCCATTCGCATCCTTTGCGGATGCGGAGCAAGAACCACGCGCCGTTCCTTTCACACCGCGCTGATTTCGTCGACGCCGCGCCTCGCCCTTGCGGCCGATCGATGTGGTGCCCCGCCCGCGAGGGACGCCGCGAAGCTCTCGAGTCACACTTCTTCGGGTTCTCGGAGCTCGTAACCGTTTATTTGCGCGGCGGGTTAACATTCTCGACACCAAGTCGCGAGTCGAGTTTTATCTGTAGATATACGTATGCACACGCAACAGTCGTCTCTCGCGCGCGCCCTATTCGCGGAATTTTCGGGTCGTCGCTACAACGGCGAACGGGAAAATTCGCTCGTCGCGCTCTCGACCGAGGTGAAGAACCTCGGCGCTCCCTACAGGCGGATGCATTACCGTTCGTCGCGTGGATGTTTCAGGCCTCGAACTGGTTAAATTGCCGGAGGATACGACCCTCTCGGGATTCACGCCACTCATGTCGAACCCCCAGGATCCCGTGTACGCCAGCAAAGACGAGGATACGGTGAGCATCGTCATGCGACAATCGAGTTGTTCTCTTACACGGCTCGATTCCGTTATTCGGCTCGTCTCTGATTATTCTTCCGGGGATCAACCGAAAGTTTACTCGAACCGTGGAGCGAGCAAACGATTCGATAATCACCTCCTCCATCGTATTTCCTCGATTCCTCGCGAATTTTACTCTGGGAATTGTCCTCAGGAGGTAGCACAGGTCTGCCTGAGGATACACAAGGTCCTCTTCTTCGGTCAAGTGTTTCTCTGCGGCCTGGAGACTCCGGTGCTGAAGCTGCAAAAGAACGCGAGCGGCGCCAACGAGTTCGTTTCCGTCGTCGAGGCTTCCAGCTCCAGTTCGCCGAGCTCGCCTCCGGAACAGGTACGTTTTCGCGCTTCCTACCTCGCGAAGATGGATCGTCGTGAGGATAAGGAGCACAGCAAGGAAGATCCGCATGCACCTCGTGCGTTGCAGAGTGACTCGGAGCTGCTGGTGGAGAGTTACAGCGAGGACGAGGGTGTGGAAGACGACGACGTGGGCGAGGGCGAGGCCGAGTCGGCGTTCGCGCTGAGAAGGCGATTCTCGAGCGGCAGCACGGCCGAGGACCTATCGTCGACGGCACCGGCGCCGGGTGAGATCAGGTCGTTGATCGAGCGGAAGGAGGAGCTGGAGAGGCGGCAGAGGAAGCAGGATCGTCATCGACAGCGGGTCCAGGTAAGTCGAAAATTATCGCAGCGAAGGGCGAGGTTCGACGAGATAACGAAGTTCAAAGTACGACATAAATATAGGCGCGCGTAGACGAGGAGGGTTCGGCGGAGCGTCGCCGGCGCCAAGTTACTGCTTCGCCGAACTCTCGAAATTTATCGCTCGGCGCCCCTTTGCCAAAACTATCTCCCTCGCCCGTCGAACTTACGACCGTACGTCTGTACCAATTTCCTTTCGCGCCTCGTTGCCCGGCGAAGTTGACGGGTGAGTTTCGATTCCCCGTCGCCCGGTACGTATATTTTACACCACCCACACGTTCGGGCTCGCGGGTGAGCTCCGCGAGGTGGGTGAGCGCCCCGGCCCTTCGGTAGGTGGATATCGAATGAGAGACATTTTTATCCTCTATAAATAGAGATGTAGATAGGTGCCGCGGAGCGGAAAGTCTCACTGGACACGACAGAGCCCCGCGAAACAGAGCCCTCGGTGGCCCTGCGGCGTTATATCGCGCGGGGCTAAGCCCTTCAACTAAATCAGCAGATTACAAGCGACAGCGCGCCCGTAGCGTGCCGGCCCTGCGAGTTTTTATCGTTCCACTTTTTGGCCGGCGTCTTATTTTTTTTTTCCATTCGCCTGTCTTTTTTTTGCGGTCCTACACGCAAACCCCCTATAGGTATTTATATATCGCGTTCGGTCCCTCGCCCTTGTCTCCTTTTTGCATTCCTATTTATCTCCGTGGACTTTCGTACAGCGGCGGTTTCGTCCGATCCTTTTCTTCCCTCGGCGATGCATCTACGTAACTCTGTACGACTGGCCGCGCTGCGCGTAATGCAGATATTATCTGCGCCTACACTCGTCACCTCCTTGCGTTTGTTCCCGAATCGATAAGGATCTGAAAACTGATTATGACGAATCGTTCCTTCGCAGGAGTATAGCGATGATGTCTTTCTGTTTCTTCATTTTTCGTATATTCTATGGATATATCCAGTGGAATCAACTTCCGACGCGCACTCTCGACACTAAGTCGGTTTTATTACGTCCAAAATGGAAGCCTGTCACCACCATTTCTCTCTGTATTTATTCCTATACCCGGCACGTTTAGTCAGCGAGGGTTTATCGATCGACTGTCGGCGAGGGGGTTGTATTTTGCGAGACCCGGAGGTACGCGCGCAGTGTACGCGGCTCTGTCCACGGAGGAAATAAATCCTGACCGTGGGGAGGAGGAGTGGATACGAGATTTCGAGCCCATTAATATCACGCTGCAGCATCGATGGCTGTACCCGTCGCGTAACCATTATACAGGCGCGGGCGGCGGGAATTAGACGAAATTATATTTCATTATTCGCCGCTCCTTTCAGTTGGATCTTTTTCTTTTCCGTTTCTCACCCCGAAATTGACCCCCCACCCCAATCGCGCTCGCTCCGCGGGACGCCCAATCGTCTTTCTAATATCAAAGATTTATCGTCGGCGCGGGACGCGCAGGTGCGGTTTCGGTCGAGCGTGGGTGCCTCTATATCTCACGCCCGGCTTTTTACCGCTTCTATTCCTCTTTTGCGAGATATACGTAGGAGTTTCCCTGGCGTCGGACGGCACCTAGAATCGGACACTAGCAGTATCTTTCAAAATAAGCGTAATGAAGCAAAAGTACACACGCATTTTGATACCTCATGATTAAACAGTTCTAGGTGTGGGGTGTAATCATACATTTTCGATCTGTCCAGCGTTGGTGCAATTCATTTTATCTGTCCGGTACTGGGTGCCAGTTTTTGAAACACTGAACAAATTAACACGAACTACCGAATGGTCGCGCTTTATAAGACGGTCGTTTTGGCGGGTGATTATCTCGTTATCCGTGGATTTTTCGTCCACATCGCTATAGAACTTTTTTGCAGACCGAAATGTGCTCTACAAAAAAGTATTGTACCCATTTTAACAAAAACCTCACGGGTTACGAAATAATCGAGGTTGAATGGAACTCTGAATAAGACACCAGTCTAATTGACTGCCTGCGGTAATTCTAATGTTAAGCGTGTGTTTCTCGTCGTTTATCGAATCGAAAAAAATTGTAAAATTGATGAAATTCATTCATTTTGTATAACATAGTATACTTCCGTATAGAAAATAATAACCTTTGAGAAACCAATTATTCTCTTATTTATCGAATAATAACCTTAAGTGTCCGTCACCAGGGGAACTCCTCCTAAACATACGCGGTACACGCGCCTATCTGCGCAACAGCGAAAGCATCCGCATATACCCACGCCCGTTTTCCTTGCGTTTTCGGGCCACCTAGATGCGACCGGAACCAGTTCCGTTTTCTGGAGCACTCGCGCGCGTGGACGGTCGTGGAGCCAGTTGTCGTTCCACGACCTGCATAAGAAATTATGTCACTGTGTGAAACCGTTCCGTTTTACTCCGGTTTTCGTCGCGCGAGTTCTCCGCGTGCATCGCGCGATAATAGCCGGGCTCCGGCGTATTTGCGCGGGTCCGCCGAAAATTCACACGTTTATCCATGTATTTATGCACGCGGCCAACAGTAAATTCGCGCGATAACTGTCTCTCCACGCGCGCGACCTAGAAGGATGGAATTAATTTATCTTAGGGTATGAGCTTTGAGTCACACTGCGCGACGCTGAATACCTACTTATAGGTGTAGAAGACGAGCGCGCCGACCATTCGTTGTACCCGCGCTTACATCCTATCTGTAGAGCGTATCTGCGCTTTGAAATTAAAAAAACATTCGTTGTCGAGGAGTAATATCCATTTTAACAGCAATTACCTCGTTTCTCGTGAACTTTTGACCGATATCATTACGGAATTTTTGTATAAATCAAAATGCTCTTTGAGATACACTGAGAAAAAAGTTACGATTAAGGGCGGGGGAACGCAGATTTCGTTAATTGGACTGAAAATTCACTTGAATGGACTACAGCCCGTTTCCTTCAAATAGCCTTTAATCGTTATAACAAAATTCATCAGTTGACGCAACGAATTCTGCGTTCCTCCACTCGCACTGAGAAAAATAATTAGGTTAAAATAACAAAATGCATCTAGTTGAACGTGTTTTGTTATTCCAAGCAAAAATGCCGGTCAGTTGAGCCACATATTTCGTAATTCCAGCCAAAGGTTTGGTCATCATCTCCAGGGTTTTGGTTAAATTGACCGAGTTATTTTTCTCAGTTGCGTAAACGCCGATTTAATTGAGTATACCATTTTTTTTCTCAGTGTAATATCGCACCGGTTAATTAGACCAACGTATCGTAGATAGTGAGATTGCAATGACAGAAGTGGACGTTTCATTCTGCAGGTTGCTGTTGCTTCGAGGGGGGTACAAGCTACACCCGAATATAGCGCACAAGCGTTGTTATTTGTTGACAGATAAGAGACATCGTCACGCACGTCGTCGTCGTCGCTCGACACGTCTGTGCAAATAAAAAGTTTATTGAATTTTTTTGCCGGGTATTCCCTAACGGTCATTCGAATGTAGATCACACCTTCAAGGCTGGTCGCGAGCAGCTGTTGCCGAAAAAAAAGAACCGATATCGGTACACGAGATGAGCAAATAATCGCGGTATACGCTCCATTTTATCTGCCCGGCGTACGTACGACCACGCGGCGGTAACGCTACCGCGTCCGATCGTCTCGATTGTATCGGTTTGTATTAATAACCATCGCGCGTGCCTTTATGCCTGCACGCGACGACGCGCGTGCCCGGAGCGAGGAGGTCGCGTCGATGAGTCTTGCCTCCTTTCACGAATACTGTCTCGTTGTCTCGACGCGGCGTCTTTAACACCCCGTTAGCTCTCGCTAATCGGGGTTCCCTTTTAAAGGTTTATTACGCCAATTAAAACCACTTCGCGTACGCGGCGATTACGAGCTCGCTCGTACACAACCTGTAGCGCGTTGCGTACTTTGTCGGGTCTCCCTTACGTCAAGTTCTGTATTGAGAAAAAAAAATGCACTGCAGACAATTAAAACGTGTTTTCCAATGGTCTTAACCCTTTCGCTCATGGTGACCACAAATGTGGACACGCGCGTGGATTAATGTATATATATAAGGTCATAAATTAGAATTTTTTGACCGTTTGTTCACAAGAAGTACATTCGTGGACATTGTAGCGAACGTGTAAGGCATATATCGCCATAAAAATTAAATTTATAAATTAACTAATAAAATTAAATTTATGCAAAAAAAATTAAAATTTAAAGCATCGAAGAGCTGGAATATACATTATCAATTGTATGGCTGTAAAAATAAAAATTCGTGAGTGAAAGGGTTAAGAGCGCATTTATTCGATTACAATGGATATCGATTGGACGTATGCAAGTATTGTTCATTTAATTGAATATTATTTGGATCAAATCGAATAAATGTGATCCCAGGACTATCCAAAAATACGTTTATTTCGATCAAGAAAATCTTTTTCTGAGTGTATGTATAACTAGCTTTCCGCCCGCGACTTCGTTCAGGTGGATCTCGAGATAAATAGGAATTCCCATACAAATTTTCATCCCCTATTTTGCCCCCTTAAGGGATAAATGTTCAAAAATCCTAAAATATGTCTTTTTTTTTTACTTCTAACCGAAAGGCCAAATGCCAGTTTTCATGGATCAATCTCCAAAAATGGTGGATTTTCATGCGAATTTACATTCTTTATTTTACCACCTCAGGGGAACAATTTCATAAAATCCTTTCTTAGTGGGTTCTTACGTCAAAAAGAAACCTACTGCCCAAATTTCATGTAATTAGCTTCAGCGGTTTCGGCTCGGCGTTGATAAATCTGTCAGTCGGGACATATTCTTTTATATAATATATTATATATAAATGTTAATGCTAGAAGGATTCTGGGACTATTCTTCCAATTATCGAGACGAAGCACAGCGCGGAAATGTAATTATCATTCCGATCTGTCTCGAATCGCCGGATATCTCAACTTTAACAGGAAATGGTAAAATTGGTCCGCTAGAAGTTACGGGATTCGGATCCATAAAAGAATTATGTCCGAATGCAATTGAGAACAGCGGTCGATTTTTTTGCGATTTCGTATTGTAGGAGTTTGAAGTGGGATTGTGACCCGAGGAATGCTTCGCATTGACGTTTAATTCATTCAGATGCGGTGTTTCAGAGTAGAAATTTGTTGCGAGAAGTGTGCGTATCGCGCTTGAGCATCCCGGATGTTAGTATACTGAAAGAAATATTTGCTTCATTCAACCATTTGTGGGTTGAATACGGCGAGCCTCACAGCGTAATTGTTTGAAGTAGATATTCACTCGTTTCAACCTCAATTCGGTTGCTTCAACTCTATTTATTGTTCCTAACACTCTTGTGGCATTGAAACAATTGCAGCGTGAGTGGCATTGAAACAATTGCACCGTGAGGTTCGCCGTATTCAATTCCATCGATGGTTGAGTAAAGCAATTTTTTTCAGTGTATGCGCGCACGGCTAATCGCAAGCCCAGCGCTGTAACTGTTTACCGAAATTCGAGGAGAGTTCAGCATTAGTAGTTGATTCGCAGGGAAAGTATAATAGGCAAGGCTCTTGGGTAGTTCAGTGGCCAGTATAATCTGAATAGTGGACAAGTTCCGCGTTCGATTCTCGATCTATAATAGTTACCAGTGCTCTGCGTGTCTACGTTTATACATACATAGGTATGTCTCTGCAAGGATGAGTCTCTCGCGATCCTTTTATTACACTGAAAAAAATTTTCAGGGAATTGAGCAATAATTCTGGCTGAACCAACCAGAATTTCTAGCCACCGTGGCCACAGCCAGAAGTTTTCTTAAGACAGCCAGCCGAGTATGGCTAAGCTAATATGTTTAAAGTAACAATATCGTGACGTTTGTGTCAAGCTGCGCTGTACTGTTGAGCCAGTTATTTATTCTGATTGATTTAGACGTGCAGTATGCCTACGTAAGCTGTACCGTATCGCTAAATTGCACGGAAATTCTGGTTCATCTAGACAAGCAGTATAGCTGTGTCAGCTATACCGTATTGCTAAATTGCGCGGGAATTTTGGTTCGTTTAGACAAGCAGTATAGCTGTGTCAGCTATACCGTATTGCTAAATTGAAAGTAGGATTTTGCAAAAAGGGGGCGCGCACGCCTATCCTGCCGCCTGCCAACCCGCCTACTGGGGTGTCGGTTTTTTTTCCAACCCTTCCGGGATTCGATTTTTTTTTTTTTTTTTTTTTTTTTTATAGAAGGGGAAATGCATTTACGCACCATCCCCAGGTTTGGCTAGAAATCCGGAGGTGTGTGGAGCTCGGGTGATCCCGCGACGAGAAAGTGCAATGTCGCGGGGCCCACACCGGGATTTGAACCTGCGTTCCTTAGATGAGATGCTTCGAGACTGGGAATGCTCGCATTCTACCAATTGCGCCACCGACTCTTCAAGTGGTCTTAGCTAAAACAGGCCTTTATATAATGCAACACTGAGATATCTCGGCAAAAATATTTAAATAAATATTTAATTTGCTATCGGGGTACCGACTCGACTTCTACCGGTATTTCGTATGCCTCGGGCACAGAACCGCACAGTTGCAGGGACCTCTTCGGCCGGGCTTGGTCGGTATTGGAGCCACTTCTACCGGTAAAAATTGCTCGAATACCGACCAAGCCCGGCCGAAGGGGTCCCTGCAACTGTGTGGAACTGCGCGAGGCATCCAGTATAGTCCACCCAGCCATACCGTTCAGTCACACTACACATAAGTTTACAGTTGGTGTAAACATACGTTTTATAGTCCAGCTAACTATACCTATATACCTATATTACGTATAATCATACAGTTGGGGTAAGAATACGTCATCTGCTTAGGATAACCTTTCTAGTATATTAAGTAATCAGATGCCATATTGCTGCATCAAACATATCTGTTAGCAATACTTGGACTGCTAACATAGCAATGCTGTATCTCAAATACAACTAATAGAATTACTGTAATAAAAATATTTTTAGGGGGGAATGGCTAGAAAGTCTCAGCCAGAAATGTATTGCTGTTAAAACTAAAGATTTTTTTCAGTGTAATCATGCCGAGTCGCGACATTTTAATTTATTCTTCTTGCGGGTATAAGTGTCCATATCCATCGGCTTTGGTGCATCGATGAATTTGAGTTTAAAACATTTTTTATTAAAAAAAATATTAACCAAATACTCTGTTCAGGCTATTAATATTCAAGAGCGTCTCGATGTAGGCACTCGATTGCTCGAGGTACTCGCATTGGTGTTGACGAGCCACTGAAGCATCGTTCGATCATCGTCGTACACGGAAAAGAGACTCCGTGTAGCGCGTTTTATTATATATTCCTAGTAGTCGAACGACTCGCGAGTGATGTAGAGCATTGGTACTATCTCGCACAGTAATTCCCGATAAAAGCTTATGTCGCGTTTATAGTAGACATCGAGACTGGTATGATAATTTGTCTAGTACAGTCTCGGCAAAGTACAAGATATTTACGTGGAAGTTTACGAGATAATAATGATAATGAAACACTCGACCATAAATTGTTTGATTTGATAGACATAAATTTCTAGCGCAACCAAGCAACTTGTAGGCGATTATTTTATTACTAAAACATAATACATTTCTTTTTCATATGTATTAAATTCAATTGAGCATTTCTGGAAGTTTTCTTTTTTGACCACGCACTTGGAATAAGTTATCAGTAAAAAAAAAGCGCTGATCTATGATAAGGGTATTTAAATTTAAACAGCTTCATTTGGATTCTTTTAATACATAAAATTGATCTAGAAAAGGTTCGTGCTCCGAAATCGCTTGAAAAAGGAGTAACAGAAATAATATAAAAATTACTCTATAAAATTCTCTTCTCCCCCGTGGACCATAAATTCAACGAGACACTCCCAAAGCCGTCGCGTAAATATATCCGCGGATACAATACCGGTAAAATTTGTACCCGCGCGCGCACAAGTATGTACGGGGTACATCGTATACGTTGAGCCGCGCGTATACACGGCGGAGGTGAACGTACTCGCGGCGCTAATTGGAAATAACTGCTAAAATAAAGAGTCGCCTACTCGTTTCATAATTATTAACCATCATCCTGTTTGCTCGCTGGTTAGACCCACCTGGGCTCGTCCGCGCGCGCGCTCTCGACCTCTCTTACTCCCAATTATTATTATACTCGATGTCCCGCACGACCGAGAGCGGGAACTAAACGGGAGAAAGGGATTCCGATCGCGTGCGTGCTAGCTTTTCTTTTTAAAGGATATTCATCGGGATATATTTCGAAGGGAATATATATAATACAGCGAGAGAAATAATTGGTAATATCAATGAAATATTTTTTGAACCAAGAACGTATTATGATCTTAGAAATTTTTCAGAATACAAATTCTTGGTCGAAGAATATGTATTTTTGATTCAAGGATACCTTTGTTTGGCCGAGAAATTCTTTGTACGTGGAAAAAAAAAAATTACTCGAACCTTTCAATTATTTTTTTGCACGAAGAAATAAGAAATAGCTCGATTCTGGAATTATATCATGTTTTTGATTAAAGAACAAATTTGTTTAGCACCAGCAATTATTTCTTGGTTCCAGCTTGGTTCTAAAAGGGCCAAAGTCATAAAATGCACATTTTTGCCTATGTCCACATTAGCCAATTTAACTATAAAGTAAAATGTTTTTTGGATTTGAACATTGGCCCTGCGCACTTTATAGCACGGTTGTTATTTGAAGTACACATTGGCCCTTTCTACATTTAAAGGTTCTCTTGAAATACAGTCTGATTGTGCACTTTGGCCGAAATCGAAAAATTGACATTGGCCCTTTTAGAACCAAGCCACAGATATGTTCCCTGTCTATCGTTTTCCGATGCCCTCTCAAATCGCAATTCATTGAATTATCACCCCCTTTTTTTTACTCGACATCGTCACCCCGAAACGACAAAAAGAAGATTTATCTCGCACGCGTTCGACCAACCCGACGCCGTCTTCGGCGTCGCGAAAAAATTCGAAGAACCGGTACTTTTAATCTCCCCTTCTCTATTCGCCAAGCGATCGTCGTTATCTCGGATAAACGCGCGGTACCGCGCGTCGGACGTCTCGCGGGACCGCGCGCTACGGTCGCGAGGTGCGTAAGGGGAGGATCTGTCTCCGAAGAGACATTCGACAAGAAGTATAATTAAACCGAAGGACAATTATCTTTTACGGTCGACGCGGAGACTGCTACCGCGCGGCGCGGAAGAAGAGAGACGACGGGGTGGCGGCGAGCGAGAGTGGAGAACCCGAGCGGCTAATTACTCTAAACTAATTATCTTCTGTTAGCGCCGCTCGCCCGACGACCGGTCGGAGCGGCCGCGGGCTGCTCGCTTAACCCGGGGACCTTGAAGCGGTTAAATCCTGTTGGATAAATCGGCCTAGCTGCGATTGCGATGCGCTGAGAAAAATAATAATTTACCGATCCAAGTAACCGTCGACATGAAGAGTGCTAATATGTTTATTTAAGACAAGTGTGTGTTCGTTGAATCTACACTTGATTCGAATGAGATATTCTTCATTCAGTGACAATATGTCTGACTTAAATAAATATTGTTCTCGGCACTCGTGTCGACGGTTACTCGAATCGGCAAATTATTTCTCTCGGTATGCATAAATATCTGCACCGAGAAAACAGTTTATTTGTAATTAATAAATGTTTGTTTACATATGACTAGTAGATAAGCATTTATTGAATCAAGTAAATGTGTATTGACTATTTCAATATTTATTTGGCACGATTTGATCCTCTCGGGGCAATCACTTGAATGAAATAAACATTTTAATGATTAACATATATTTTTTTGCCCTAACGAAATATTCACTTCGCCGTGTTTAAAATCACACTTATCAACTATCGATAAACTGTCTTCTCGGTGTATAGAATCTCATTGAGCCGAGTTCAAAAATAATTTTTCGAAACTCGCTCCTCGCTACACAGAGAAAAAGAATTAGTCGGATCTACTGAAAATGATTATACTTGCAATTATTTATTTAAATCAATGAAATTTTTAAATAAATCCATCAAATATCTTTCTTATACAATCACGTGGAAGAAAAATCAAATTAATATGAAAAAAGATTTAGGTAATTCATCTAAATAAATAATTGCTTGTGCGTCCCCGCAAGTAATTTTCAGCAGATCCAACTAATTCTTTCTCTCTGTACACTCGACGTCGACCTTTATCGATTCGGCTCCACCCGCGCTATATGCAACTGTGCAAGCCCACGTGCAAAGGCCTTTAGGTACAGGCGGGTTATTCGCGGTACGAATCGATATTTCGCCCGACCGTGTGCCGTAACGGATAATTTATCGGGCGCTCGACGATTCCGCGTAATCGTTCGGGTCGCGCGTTGAATACGAATAGCCGTGCCATTTCGCATGTAAAATGCATACCGCGCGGGTCTGCCGCTGCGGCTCGGCGCGGCGTCCGCCTGCCGATCGAAAGCCGCTGTGCCGCGCCGTCAAATTAGATCGTCGCTGATGAACGATTGAACCGTCGCCGCGTGATTTAGGCACCGTTATCAATTTTTCATCGCTGCCACGTCCCGGCCGCTGATATATCACGCTATTTCAATTTCGAGACGTCGAATCGTTCCACGTCGACCGGCCGGCTCGTCGGGATCGATTCGTCGGTTCGTTAAGATCGATCGCACGGCGCGCCGCCGATCCGCGGGACTGAAATAATCGGGCGATTCCGTCCGGCCGATTTGAATAGAATGGTCCTATAAATACCCGGTAAGTATATACAATTAGGAGTGCATAGCTCTTCGGCTAAACTCAACCCGTGCTTTCGGTGTACACCGAGGAAAAATGTTTAGTTGAATACGAACCTAATGGAAAAATTTATTCGAGATGAATAGGAATTTATTCACATGGAATAAAAGTCCATTTGGATCAGATAAATAGTCCGTATAGGTTCGTACTCGAATAAAAGGCATGCAAAACATCGATTAAATTCAAAAAGACTTTTGTTCAAAGTGAATAAATTCCCATTTATCTCAAATACATTTTTTCTATCACAGGTTCCTATTTAATGAGGCCTTTTCTCTTAGTGTAGATGCATTGAGAAAAAGGATGCATTAAAATGTAGCGATTAATCCCAGGAAGTATGGGAGGAATACTCCAAGTAAAAAAATGTCATGATATGGAACAGTTTCGAATTCGAATAAATACTGCACTGTATAGGACTGTATGGGACTTAAATTTACATCTAACGCGCGCGCGCGGAAATATATTGTATAGTATTTAATCGAATTCATAACTGCACTATCACTAAATTTCTTACCTGGAGTTTTCTCCTCGTACTTTCTGGGGTTGATCGCTACATTTTGAAACATCATTTTCTCAGTTCATACTTGGACGGACAAACCTCTTTCTCTCTCGGATTCGCGGGGCTCGAGAAATCTCGTTATCAACCCGCGCGCGGATATATGTCCACAGCGACGCTCGCTGTTATACGCGACCCCTCGAAATCACCGACCTTTTGTGCGCCACCGCACTACTGGGTACGCCTCATTGTGCCTCTACACCTATACCGCGCGTGCTGGCATTCAAAGTTTTACGACCAAAGTATTACGAGCCTCTCTCGTCCCGCGGGAGCCGGCGCAGGGGATGACAGTCACCTATAAGTACGCCATATGCGTGCCTATATCGTCCGTGATACGCACAAAGATAAACGCGATTGTGCTTCGCCCCCGCGAGAGCTTCCGTTTCGAGTCATCGCGCGTCCCGTGGACGTTACATTCATTGTTGGCGGTTTGGCTACGTGCAGTGCTCTAATTTCTACGATATTCGAGTCTATTCTCGTACATTGAGAGAAGAGTTTATTTGCAGTTAATAAATGTATACTTAGGTAATCATGACAAAAGAAATATTTCGTTCGACCCCAATAAATATATGTTAATCATTAGAATGTCTCTTTCATTCAAACAGAAAATAGAGTAACGACTAACGAATATTTCCTTGAGGTCCAAAGAAATATTTCTTTCGCCGCAATCAAGTATACGTATATTAACTGTAAATAAACTGTTTTCTCAGAGTGTAGGTACTTGCATCTCGTATGAGCGAACGAGATGACGATCCGTAAAAGGCTTCTGGGTCTAAAAACGAAAAAAAAAAATTTCGACAGTTCGCCAAATCATCGTCCACCTCTCGCGTGTACTCGCGGACCTCGCGAAGAGCGAGAGACGTACGTGCGAGATTCGCTTGATATAAATCATCGATTGATCAAGAAACCATGCGGTAATCTCTCCCGCTCCTCGAATCGATTCTCGTCTTCCGGGATTAACGGCGAATGCCCTCGCAGCAGTGTTCATCAATCAGATTTGTTGGTCGCGCGTCACTTCCTCTCCTTCTTCTCCTTAATCTTCTCGCCTGTTTCGACCGCGCTCGTTGTCACGGACGCGGCCGTCGACCGACTTCCCGCGCGGACTCCGGGAATCCATGGCGATCGCCCCGGCACCCGCGGCGAGAGACGGTGTAGCGGAAGAAGCAGAAGAAGACGAAGGAGGGATGCTGAGGAGAGGGACGGGACGAGACGAGTCGTTCGCCTCGTCTATTAGCTCAGTCATCGACAGTGCAAACACCCTCCGCGGTCTCTTCTCGGAGCTCTCCCCTCCCCTCTTCAGACTGAAATGTATAACGACGTCTCTCGGTCTTCGCGGCCCTCGCGCGAGGGGAGGGAAGCGAGATGAGCACCTCGTGACAATGTCAATGTTTGCGTCGTTGCATCGAAGTACTCCAGACGCCTCTTCCTTCCCTCCCCGTACGGATGACGAGTGCGTTCGGCTTGCGCGCGGGATTCGTGTCGAGATGAGGAAGCGAGCCGGGAGGCGCGGCTGGCACCACCACCATCACCACCACCGCCGACAGCGGTAGCCGCAGCTCCGACTACCTCAACGATTTTCGATTCGCCTCTCTTCTTCTATTTCCGGCGCCGAGTAGGTACATACCGTGTGAGGCTAGACTTACTCTCCAGGAAAGAAACTCTCATCACTGTTGTTCCATTGTGTATGAACTTTTGGCTTATGCATATCGATCAAGACTCTGTGTTGTAGATAAAAATATAATACAAGCATGAGCCACAAAAGCTTATAGATAAGGAGATAATAGTGAAAGTTTACAATATATCGCGTATGGGGTTAAATGTACTCGCTAGAGAAAAGAAACTTTAATCATTATTACCCTCATTGGTTATGAACTTTTAGCTTACATCGATATGAGACTCTTTGTTTTAGATAAAACTGTAATCTTCAAGAAAGTTTTATGCAAAAACGAGGCCAAAAGTTCGCAGATAATGAGATAATAGTGACTGAAATTGATTTCCTTGCGAATAAGTTCCATGATACATCATATGACGCTAATCATTTACTGGCCGGGAAAGAAACTTTAATCACTATCATCTCATTATTTACGAACTTTTAGCCTACATCGATATAAGACCTTATTCTATAATAGATAAAACTGCAGTCTTCAAGAAAGTATTATACAAGCATAAGCCAAAAGTTCATGCATAATGAAATAATAGCGATTGAAGCTTATTTCCTGACGGGTAAGTTTAGCCTCACACGGTCCATCTGCTCCTCCCAGCGTCTCGGCAGAAATTCCGAGCCCGCCTCCCGCGAGACGCGTCGCTCATCTCGTACGTGACTCCGTGAAAAAATGCGCGCGAGGTTAACGATTAAACGCGCCACCCCCAACTCTAAAGCCATCCGAGCGATCGCGCATAGCCGGTAGTTATAACACGGGCAACCTATACGCGCACGTGGGCGTAGTTTATGCGAGTCGGGACCGCGGACGATCTGATTTGCGATCGCTATTACACGCGAGATAGCCGCCCCGCGCGCGCGCGCGCACAACTGTTGCATTTATGAATGCGATTATACTTTAATGCGCCGCGTCCCGTGCCGCGTGGCACGTTCGCCCGCTAATTTTCCGAGCGCAATAAAATCAGGGGCTTCGTTATACGACCGCGCGGCCTCCTCCGTACTCGGGGCACGCGACGAGAGTAATAAGCGACGCGCCGTGCTCGCAGGAAGAAAGTGCGGGCCTCTCTTATCGGGCCCGCGGAGGACGCGTCTCCGTGCGCGGTGCTCCGCGGCGGACGGGTGCCGCGCATCCGTAATGGCTTGCGCGCACACCAAGCACGCGGCGGCGGCGGACATCGGGCCGCGAGTGCGCGTCCCGAGGAGCACATCGGAGAGCCTCCGCTTGATATGCGCGGGTGTCGGAGCCGCGGTGCGTGATCCGAGGCGGGTTCTCACGCACCGCGATCGGCCGGAGGAAGAGTAGAGGGCCCGGCGCGGCGGAGTCGCAGCGTCGAGTCGCTCGCGAGGCGCGCAACGGTACACGTGGCGCCGTTTAGGAATTTGAGAATACTTTAAAGCGGAGTAAACGCCTCTCGCGCGGTTGCCTGACGTCTTCGCGAATGGCGCGCGGGACACGTGGACTTCGGAAGGGGGGGGGGGGGCGAGCGATTCGAGAGAACGCATTGGCGACCGATCAGTCGCGATCGGCGGGATGACACCAGACTGGGAAAAATAATTAGGTTAAAATGACAAAACGCATCCAGTCGATCGCGTTTAGTTATTCTGAGGAAATATTGATCAGTTGAACCCCTAATAGTTAATTGTTCCAACCAAATGTTTAATTATTTTAACTGAAATATTAGCCAGTTAAACCAAATGTCAAGTTATTCTGACCAAATATTTAGTTGCTCTAACTAAGTGTTTAGTTATTCTAACCAAAAAGTGGTCAATTTAACGAAACAGATGGAGGATCTATATTTTACGAAACTGAAATTTAACGAAATAGATGGTGAATCCATATTTCACCAGACGGTTTGGTCATCGTCTCCAAGATTTTGGTCGAATTGACCAAGTTATTTTTCTCAGTCCACGCGTTCTTCATCTCGGATGGCGGCGTCCTGATCAGGAAGTCGTCGGAAAACCGAACGAACGAAGGGCAGAACGCACTTCGGTCGCCAGAGATCTTTCTCCGCGAGAGAAGGTACTCGTACACGCGGATGGGCGCGAGCTCGTGGCGCTGTATCCATGCGGGACCAGACGGGGGAGGGGTCGACGACCCTCAAGACGTTCTGAATTCGCAGCTGATTTTCATTCAAAGCCGGTAAAATGTGCGTCAATGCGGCGGGGACCAATCGTAGCGAGGTCGATCCTCGGTCGATCGGAACGGACGGAATGCCGTATACTCGCATGCGCGTATGAATACCGACCGCCTTGGCGGAATATCGAAGCAGGTGGTCAAACCACCGCGTCCTTTTTTTCCCCGGCTCGAGAGCGCGAGCTTTCGCGCGCTGTACCGAGAAGACTGTTTATTATTAGGGGGGCTGTTCACATAATATATTACGTCACACGTTGACGGGGGAAGGGGGTCACGAAAGTGTGACGAAATGTGACATGGGTGAAGGAGAGGAAGGCTTTTATTTATGACATCACAAGTTTTTGACAAAACGGTGTAATATTGCTAAAAAATATAGCATTTTTTTATGCGAAACATTCTTTTATAAACTGCAGTATTTCTCAAGGTTCTGATATTCTAGTTGCTGCAAAGTTATTTTGAAAGAAATATATGTTAAGAAATTAGTATATATTATTCATATTTAATATCTCGTTTTATAATACTTTCCCATATGATCACAGGAAAATGAAAAGTAGATCAGGTGGAATAATTCAAGCAAATGCGAATCATTAGACATTTTTTTTATAATATAGATGGTTACATACTTATATATTCTTGTAACGTCACAGAAGGGAGTTGCGGGGCTTAAATTTGTGACAAACTGGGATAGAGGGGAAGGAGGATGTCGAAAAAGGCTAAAAATTGTGTGTCGTAATATGTGAACGTCCCCCGATTAATAAATGTAATTTTAAATACGACGAAGTAAATATTTCGTTAGTCCAAGAAAATATATGTTAATTATTAAAATTTGTATTTCATTCAAATGGTTACCTCGAATAATTTAACTGTGCCAAATAAATATCGCAATAATTAATAAATATTTCCCTGGTCCGATGAAATATTAATTTCGCAGTATTGAAACAAACATTTATTAACTACGAATAAATTGTTTGCTCGGTGTGCGGCGTATGGGGATTTCGCGTGCGAAGAATGCTTTTTTTTTTGTTAACGGAGGGGGAGAAAAAGAGGCACGGCGCGTGTGTGACATTTGCACGGGGTTTACCTTTTACGGTCGCTTGTAACAATGGTTTCACGTATTTCGAATTGGACGATTCTAAGAACGGCCCGCAATTTATACGTCATAAGCCGCGGCTGCTTCGGCGTGATTTCGACGTATCACATTCTCCTCGATGCTTTCTTCCCCCCTCCACTCTATTCTTCCCATGCATTCCCCGCCTTTCCTTCGGCGCTCGCCGGGCGATCCCGTGCGTTACCGGCGTAAGGTTTGAACTTACCAGTTTGTGAGTGGCTCTAATCACGAGTCAGACGCTCTAATCAGCCGTCCGCCTTTCGGCCGTTAACTCGAGAGAGAGAGCGCGCGATGCCGCGGGAGTTGAGGGGGATTTTACCGTCTAAAATAAATACTTTTCCCACGTACCCGGCGTATGTATCTCCTTCGTTTGAAGGGTGGCCGAGTCGCCGCGGCTTTGGCGCGAGCCGCGTAGGCGGGGGAGAAGAAGCGCCGCGGCTAATTCGCTTGTCCTCCGTTCTGGTATTCCAGGCGATCCTGCAAAAGTCGTCGGTCTCGGTGGAGATAGAGGTGAGGCCGCGGCAATTGGTGCCGGATACGAATTGCTTCATCGACTATCTGCCGCAGCTGCAATCGATCGCGAAGGCGACTTCCGGGGCTCAGCCGATTTACACACTCATGGTACCTCTCGTCGGTGAGTGAAAAATTACTGATATTCAATCTACACCGAGAAGACCGTTTATTGATAAATGTAGTACAGTTGATAAATGTTATTTGAAATGCGGCGAAATGATTATTTCGTTAGGATAAGAAAATATATGTTAATTGTTAAAATGTTTGTTTTATTAAAAGGGTTGCCTCGATGGATTTAATTGTGCCAAATAAGTATCGTAATAGCTATTTTCTTGATCCTGTAAAATGTTTATTTCGCCATATTCAAACGAAAGTTTATCAACTACAAGTAAACCGTCTTCTCGGTATAGCGGATCACTGCAAGAATTTTATTTTGATATAAATACTCAAAATGTGTGTGTGTGTACGAAGTTTTATTTTCTCTCGAATACTGCCAATGACGCGCGATGTAATACCATTAACTGAAAAGCGATGAGTCAGTCGATACATAGTTATTTTCAGTTTCGCAAAAGGAGACTTTTTTTTTATCTTACCAGTAGAGAAGGTTGCGGAAGACTTTCTTATACAGTGCATTAAGACCAATTTATTGCCCGGAGACGCGCGTGCTTATTACACGTACGATAGTTATTCTCGCGTAATCGGCAGCGATAGGCATACGAATCCCGACCAGTAAATCGGCTATTTAATACATCTCTTATACATAAAAGATGCTACCGCAAATTCCCCCTTCCCGCTTCCCCCTCCTCGACACGTTCGAGCCATATCAACAATATTTATAGCTAACACGAGCACAGCCTCGTCTGCTGCAAAACTCTTAATCCAGCTATATATTTGCGGCTATTTCCTAACGCCGCGTTTTATCGATCGTAAATCGAGAAATAAAACATTTTCTTATTCACGCTATACTTAGTAACCAGTTTCACAATGGTACATTGAAAGCCGCCCTGAGCATTACTGGATTAACTTTTAACTCGACCCAGTCGACTCTTCACCACCTAGCGCTACATCACCCGCGTTAATCTGATACAACGATACGCGGATTATTTCTCCCGCGAAATGTCATCGCGCGTTTTAACGTAAACTACGTCTTTGCGAGGGGTATAAAGAAAGAATTTTTGCGTAGGTATCACCTTATCAAAAGGTAACGAATGATATATAACTAATCGTGAGTCCTCTACGGCTCTTACGCAAATATTAAATTATTGAATTAATTAGATGTTATTTGAATCAAATCGATATTCATTTAAATCGAATAAATACGTTCTTGGGACTATCGAAAGGCACGTTTATTTCGATCAAGTACATTTTTGTCTCAGTGTATATACCCCATCCCAGTGTGTCGTCTACTCCCCTTTAGTCCCCTATTTTTGTAAGCTCGCCCTTTTTTACTTTAAACTCACGATTTTCCCCCTTTTCCTCTATAATTCAATATTTCTCCTATAAAACCAATCGTTATTCGGTTTCTCAGTTGAGTTTATCTTTTTATCGTTCCGGATTGCGTAAAAAGGGTCCAAACTGTCGATTTCTTTTTTTCTTTATAAAATGGTACTATAATCCCTACTTCACACATCCACTTGCATCAATATTTCGCTTAATATATAAAAGCCTGATGGAATTAATGTTTCTTATCGGAAATTAGATTCTCATTCAATTTCGAGACAAGGTCAATTTCTTATTACGATAATTACAATTTTAGTAAAAATCATATTATAGTCAAACTTGTAGAAGTTGCAAGCATCAGCTGTAATTTTTACTAAATTGCAGTTCTCCTAACAATAAATTGGCCTTGTCCCGCATTTTACAACTAACTTTGTAAATGTTACAATTTACTTTTTTCCATTCAGCAGTACCTTTGATATTTGAGCAAATCTGGCGCGGTACGTACATTTTCTCTCGGTAACGATTCGACGGCGAGAAACGCGAGAAATACTCACGCAACCGTGAAGATGGATGAGCATAGCTCCTCCTTAGTGTCCTTCGACTCGCGCGAGACACTCGATCTTCACACCCGCACCGCGTCTCCTCGTTGACACGGTGCAACGGAGAGATAGAAACACGTAGAGCTAGAGAGAGAGAGAGAGAGAAAGAAAGAAAGAGCGAGTGGAGGGACACGAATGTCAGAGAAAGAGTTGCGCGTACACGTGCAGTCACGTGTCTATACATCCATATGAGCGCATCTACGAGTACGTAGCGAGTACAAGCAGACAGAGGCGCGAGGCGTAACGACACACGAGGTCCTTGTCAGTCGTCGGGGAGAGCTGCCTTTCCGCAAAGCGTTTGACGCGCCGCGAAGGATGATGTTGTTTGTTGGCATTCTCGGGCGAGTGCGCGTTCGCTTCGCGGCAGTTACGTATACCGCGCGAAACGCGCGTAATCGCCTTTCCGTTCCGCCGCGGAACTCGGTACGCTCGTCCGCTGCCGACGGATGCCACGAATTTTACACCTCGGAGAACTCGAATTACGCGCGACCTCGCGTACGCGTACGTAAGATGCGGCCGAACGCGAACGGGAGATAAATGATTCGCGTCACGCAATCTCAAGGTCGTTCGTGGGGTGAACGCGTGGGGTACCTAACTGTTTCGGGAAATTCTTCCGACGTCTTCGCCGCCTTGCATACCCATTTCACGGGATTTCGATGGACATCTCAGGCTTCACAGTGTGTCACCTATTTTCCATTAGTTCCCTATTTTTTTGAAATTTGCCCTTTTTCACCCAAAAAATTCGCGATTTTCCCCCTTTTCTCTATATTTAATTCAATATTTTTCCGCTAAAACCACCTATTATTCAAGTTCTCGATTAAGTTTATCCTTTCATCGTTTCGGATTACGTTGTAAGGATCGAAATTGTCAATTTCTTCTTTTCTTTTCTTTTTTGTATAAAATGGTATAATTCCTACTTCATCTACCTGCATCAATATTTCGTTCAAGATATAAGTGCCCGGTTGAATTAATGTTTCTCTTGCCGGAAACTAAATTCCCATTTTCTTAGATCAGTTCGCGATGCTCAGATTCAAATTACTTGAAGTGAGATGTAAATTTGTGAGTTACAAAAACATCCTTCATTCGTTTGATAAATATTGGTGTGTATCTTCAATGAGTTATCTAGAACGAACGACGGGGAAAGGGAACGAGATGACGTCTGTGAGGAAGTTCTCGGAAAGGAAGTTTAACCGACGAGGACAAACCTCTTCCTCTCTCGGTCTCTTCTTCCTTCGATTTTCTTCGTGGGGATTATCCGCCGCAGACGCCGCTCTCTCGTCTCTGCCTCAAACGAGCAGTTAATTGGATTCGAGCGAGACATACTCGTGGAAGAATGAAACTGCTTTTAATCGCGGCTTATACGGCTTACGGAAAAGGTGCCATTGCCGCCGGTTACGCTGATCCTCGGGTCAATCGGTGTTTAATTTGATTGTCACCTTCGACGGGGAGGTCGAGCTGTTTGTACGGAGTTGTATCGGCTCTTTCGTTCTCTATTCTCCCGCCTATTCGCTTTGTATGTACGCGTAAATCTTGCAGCGCTCATCCTTTGATTCCGCGTGACGTCAAATATTTGTACATCATGAGTAGGTAGATAGTTTCTTTTTTTGCATCTTTTTATTCCTTGCACCAGCTGCACCGTAGCGATTTAAAATTCGTTTAAAAATGCATCCGCGTTAAAAAAAAACGTACCGGCGAATCGAATGTTTGCGAACCTCCTTCATTGCCATCGTTGGTCGGCTCCGGTCAACATGTTGACACGGCCGACGTACAACGCGTCATACACCCAGAGAAAAGGTCTAATTGAATGCGAGCCTAATGGAAAAATTTATTTGAGGTGAATAGGAATGTATTCGCTTCGAACAAAAGTCTATTTACAGATCGTATCCCAGATTTCCAGTCAGACAATCTTTTCATATCGGCTGAAAAGTAAAATTTACTCGACTTACCTGTACCATTTCGATTCAATTCTGTTATGTGGATCCTTTATTATAAAACTATAATAACCATAATATCAGAATACAATTTAATAATAATAATTAAGAAGTTTAATAAAATAATAAATTGAAATAATATCAGCTGACAAGAACAGACATCGATTACAGCATAACCTCGTACAAAGAACTGAACTCTAATTGAAGAGCGCATCGTCTACCGGCCGAAAGTCTGGAATACGATCCGTAGCCACCTTTTTTTACGGTCGATTAAAAAAAATATGCAAAACATTTATTTAATTCGAATAGACCTTCGTTCGATGCGAATATATTCCTGTTTATCTCAAACAAATTTTTCTATCAGTCTCGTATCCAACTAGACCTCTTCCCTCGATTTATCAGCAGCAGCTAAACTCTCTAGATACAACCGCCGCGCGCGCGCGCGCGCACTCCTCCGAGGGTCAGAGTCATTAGTAATGCGCAAACATTGAATCCCACCTACTCGTCCGTCGTTTTTACGCACATCATCGCCGCCGTGTCAAACGCCGTCGTTTCGTCGATTTAAATCCAAGAACGTCCTTTCCTCCGGCGACGGGAAGACGCGATGAATCCGCGCGGATCGATAATGTCTAAGTTCATTGGGTCACCGCTATTACGCCTCGTGAGAATGAGCTATCCCCGCTTCGACGCTTTTCTCTCGCCGCCGCGCTGCGCCTTTGTCGACGAGAGGGCAGTACTCTTCGCGTTACCGTCGTCACGCCGCGCGATGACCGTGCGGGAGTTGCGTCAACCGAGTCGAAGCTGATTATCGGGAGGGGATTGATTCTCGCGGGGATCTCGTTAGGCAATCGCTATCCGTTCCGGGAGCCGCGCGATGAAAATGCGCGCGGCCCTCGTCTCCGCGCGATGTATCCGTTTCCGAAAGGTCCTCCCGCCTGATCCAATCCGTTATCCTCCCGGACGAAGCTTCGATGGGTCTCGAGTCGAAATTCTTCGCGATTTGACAGTCGAGTGTCGAAATTGCACACCCAGAGTCGATCCGAGAGCTTCGACGGTTCAAGGCCCGAGAGGAACGAAACGATCCTCGACTCCGACGACCTTCCACGTCGAGGAAAACGCCAGACGTCGAATCGCGCTGCCCCGCAGAGCCGCCGCGGCGGACGAGCGAAGCGCGCGCGAGGCTTCGGCTCGTCGGAATACGTGGAAACGTGATTTTTTTCCTTAATCGGAATTAAACGCTCGCGCGATCGCTTCGATTTTTGCGCGGGAAGGAGGTCACCGGGCGATCCGATGGCACCTGCTCGACGATTCGATCGGGGGGAAAAATCGCGCGCGGTAAACGGTGGACGCATATGGCGCCGAAGACGACGAACGCGCATCTGCGTTTGTCACTCAGGGTGGAGGGGAGGAGGCGGTCGCGTTTTCTCTTCGCCGCCGTTCGCAAGCGGCGAGAAGGACACGGGCTCCTCGAGCACCTCCGTCATCCTCCTTAACCGGTTGTTCGCGCGAATAAATTAAACTATTTTGCAATGGATCGGATATATATATGTGGGATTACGTACTCGTTTTCTTGATGCAGAGGAAGTCGGACGAGGGAAGATTGCAATTTTTATGGTTGTTTACTTACGAATAACGGAATCGATTATTTATACCTACATTCACATCCAGGGAAAAAGTCTAGTTGAATACGAACCTGATGGAAAAATTTATTTGAGATGAATAGGAATTTATTCACATCGAATAAAAGTCTATTTGAATTTGATAGATGTTCTACTATTATATGTTCGTATTCGATTAAAAAGATATGAAAAGCATTTATCAAATTCAAATAGACTTTTGCTCGATGTGAATAAATTCATGGGAAAAAATGTGTGATAAGTTTCGGGACAAGGCCGATTTTTTTTGAATGATAACTGCAATTTTAGTAAAAAATTAAAGTAAAACTTGTAGAAGTTGCAAGTGGCTGCTATAATTTTTACCAAAACTGTAGTTATCGTAACAATAAATTGGCCCTGTCCCGCATTTTACCACAAACTTTGTAAATGTTAAAATTTATTTTTTTCCGTGTCCCTATTTATCTCAAATAAATTTGTTTATTAGGTTCGTATCCAACTAGACCTTTTCTTTCAGTGCACTCGCCCAAAACGCTTATAAATTTAAATTCCCCGCTCAAAATATTTCGAAAGAGGTGGTCGTCGCCGCGACAACCACCGCGTTCGTTTCGCCTCGTCGCACTCGCGCCGGATGCTTGGCATCGGGCAGGAGGATTGATCGATCGCTCGATCGTTCCTTCTCGTGGGGTCCAGACGTTCCAGGAAGACTTTGTACCGCGCTGATTCACGGTTATCGGATAAAGTTTGAGCACCGATCCGACTGCGAGAGACGATCGGGGGCCAGGTGTGGCGCGGTGTACCATAACCGCGCGTATAGCTGCAGCGTCGTTCTGTCGAACGATCGACGATGAGACGATGCAGCGAGTCGGTCATGATGGATTTAGTAGGAAGCTGGAAGAGTTACGTAAGCCACGTCTTTAGAAATATGGGGTGGTAGAAGGTTCGATTTGCGACGGAATGCAGATACGCGCGTATCGATCAAAATTTCATACGATTCAAATAACGACAAATGAAATTGTTCCATTAAATAAGACCGTAATGGTAATCGCGTTACGAAAATCACGCAATCGCTCTCCGCTTTAACTCCAATCGCGATATTTTTCGTAAAGACGTAGTTCCCATAAAAAATGCCATGAACCCCAGAGAAATCAAAGGTAAAGGCACGTGCGTGGCAACGACGCCATATGCGCCTAATAAACGCCGCGGAGGAACGTTTTAAGGCCAACCGGAAGCGCTCGACGATGACACCGCCCGAGGGGTAGATGAGCCCCCCCACTCTCGCGCCGGCGACGGCTGCCGAACGCGGCTACCACTTTCGAGATGAGTCGCGGAACCCGTCAAATATATCCGTACGGGCGCTTTGTCAGTCCGTTCAAGGCGATTCGGCGGCGGAAGGCCGCGCGCATCGCTCCTCGCTCCGGTAGTCCGTCCCGAGATACGAGTGTAGTTGCGCTCTCGTATACCTAACGATCGGCGCGAGGCAAGAACAATTACGTCCATTAATATCTTTGGACGCCGGGGTCGAGATTGCGGGAAGAGCCACGGAGAGCACCTCTCTACGTGTTTACTTTCAATTAAACGGGCACACGTGTTCACCCGAACGCGCGCGAGAGTGAAAGAAGAGAGACGACCAGTCGCGCGGACGGCCGCGGCCATGGCCTAGGATATAGTCACGGCCGCGCGAGGACGACTCATCCTCATAAATTTCATGGTAAGAGCGAGTCTGTCAGATTCTATCGACGATACACACTCCAACGGGTATTATATGGGTGGACTCTCGTACTCGCGTCTGATTACCGATCATTCGGATGACGAGGGGGGTCGCGCGCGCGCGTTGCCTAATCCGTCGTCCTGCGGTCCTCGGCTTTCCCGCGTGTCGGCTGGTTAGTCTCGCACTGTGCGTCGTGCGTTGGAAGGGTCAAGATTCGATGAGGCTCGTGTTGCTTCTCTCTCTCTCTCTCTTATTTGCCTTATTTATTTTTATTATTTTTACTATATTTTTTATCTTTCTTTGTGAGCTCTTCGAGGGTTTGTACGATAAACGTCACTTCTTCTTCTTCTTCTTCTTCTCTCTCTCTTCTCGGGTCTATTCTCTTTACGGTATTTTTACGAGGTACGAATTGACTGTATTCGAGAAATTAGGCATATCGTGATGTAATTATGCTAATGGTGAAATTAATCGGCGCGTAAAATTAAATTGCGTAAGTTTGATCATCTTTGAATCTGATCCTAATTACCACTAATTATTATGGCCTTTAGAGAACCCTCGACAGCCTGTTACACTGCGCCTTTATCACTTTCTCTTCTGTAGCTCCTCTCAGTGAAGCTTCCTTCGCGCGGAGATCCATCCTCGCTTCGTGAGACTAATTCGAAAGAGATATCTTTGATGCCTCTTTAAAAATGCATTCAAAGTGAGAGACGTTTATTAGATGGACTATACACAGAGAAAACAAATATTAGGCTTGACTAAACTAGCGATCACAGGCGGGGAGCGCCGATCAAGTTATTTGAATTAAATAATTTGGTTGTAGTGATTTGAAATTGTTTGACGAAAACAAGCTGTTGTCAAGTCTAGCAAATTATCAGTTGAATTAACTAGATCCGCGTTCTCCCGCACGTGATCGCTAATTTAGAAATATCTATCATATTTTTTCTCGCACTATTAGAAATTTCTGTTGTGAATTCACAAATGTATTGGAAGCTTTTAACAAACTTGAAAATGTGGTAAAATTACTGAAAATTCTAATGCGAAAGCACGAATTCCATAAAAAGTTTATAGGACAATCACGATCAATATTGTAGAATCATAATAAAATATGGTAAAATCGCAATACTTACCGTAAATTCACAATTATTTTTGAATTTCACAATTCGTTTTATAAATTTGACATACTTTCATACTGCGGTTACATTGTGAATTTGCAAAACATTCTAACAGTGCAGTGTACGCACGCGCCCGCAAAAGGATTTGTAAATTTTCTATGAAGTATTATAAAATTGCAAGTCAAGCGCAATAATGTGAGTCACTATGAATTATTTGTAATTTTCAAAGAGTTTTGAGTTTAATAATTTTTGCCGGAAAAATGCTCCAATTTATTACAATTTGACTGGTTTTGTTGTAAATTTAAATCAAATTTGTAGTAAATTTAATCGTTTCAATCACGTTGTAGCAATTTTAATGGATAAACTCGTATGATAAAAACTTCATAAAAGTAATATGAAGTTTACTACAATTTTTCACAGTATAGCCGATCTTCGACGATGAGATGAATTGCGCCGGTTACCTAATCTCTCTTGTCCCATCGCCGCGCTTAGATTCGGTTAGTCTCGGTGCGACGCGGTCTTATTGGACGGGTCAAGATTCGACGGGGCTACGCGTCCCTCTCTTGGAGCCCATCTCTTTGAACCTTTCCCGTAGGTAATGGATAGATGAAGGATAGGTATTGTACGCCGGACCTTTATCGTTCCTTCCCCCCTTCGCCTCTAATGCAGCAGAGAGAGAGAGAGAGAGAGAGAGAGTAATAAGTTTCCCTCCGTCGAAGTCTCGCGGTGCCGCGCGTGGACTTACCCTGACGCCGCCGCGGGAAGCGTAGACTCTTGCGGGGGCGCGCGAGGGGTCACTCGCGCGGAGATGAAATCGAGGTCCGACCTGTATCCGTGCACCGATCCATCGGTATGGAGGTACGACCATCGCTGCGGTGGAATGCGACGATTGCCCGATAAGGGATGCGATTGAAACGCGGTTGTATTTTTATTTCTGTAGCTGTACAGGGTGGGTTCGGAGAAAAAGTACTTGGAGTTCGAGATCAGATGGGAAATTCAATTTTATGAGCAAGCGTTTTTCAAAAACGTGTTCTGAGTGAGAAATTGTATGCTTTTCATTATCAACACAAAAAAGATACATAAAATAATGTGGTCGAGCGTTCGACTCCAGAGATTTCGAAAGAAATTTGAGAAATGTATTCGACTGCTCCAATTTCATTCAATTAACACTAGAACTACCGAGTGGTCGCGGTTTATAAGACGGTCGTTTTGGCGGGTGATTATCTCGCTATCCGTGGATTTTTCGTCCACACTGCTATAGAACTTTTTTGTAGATCGAAATGTGCTCTACAAAAAAGTATTCTATCAATTTGTACAAAAACCTCACGGGTTACGAAATAATCGAGGTTGAATGGAACTCTGAATAAGACACCGGTCAAATTGACCGGCTGCGGTAGTTCTAGTGTTACAAAAATACCATCCATCCGACTGCAATTCATCTGCAAGGACCCTTTCGCCTTCGGACACATCCCAAGCGTTATTCACCCTCGAAAGAGAGAACACTTGTCTCTCTTTCTATCGTAGCACGTACACCTCTCGCTGTATACAGATTGTCCCTTTCAATACACGCCAGCGTGGCGGGTTGCATATCGGTTATCCGCCTTGCGCCAGACACAGGCGCATGGCCCCTGCAGCGGATCGGAGGCGTCAACCGATATGCAACCCGCCACGCTGGCGTGTATAGCGGGGGACAGTCTGTAGACGCGTAAGAACGATTCAAATAAAAATTGACGAGACGTGCCTCGCGGTGCAATTCGGTCGATCTAATCGATTCCTTCATCAGTCATCGCGCGATGACTCCTCGCGAGAAAGGAGGCTCGTTGCTCGTTAGGAAGAGAGGATTGTATTTATCTTGAACACGCGGCTGTAGAGAGCGAGAGAATTCGTAGTATATGTAGGTACCTAACTACTCTTCTACATACGTAGGTACCTCTATATACTTGGCGCACGAGGAGGCTGCATAAACGAATAAGAGAGCAAACCCTCCGGGTTAGCTAGCTCCGGAGCGTTGAATAAATTACTTACTTGCTTATTTTTCGCTCGCTCGTGATTCAAGAGCAACGCGCAATGCGTGCAGCGGACCGCGCGCTGCTGCTGCTACTGCTGCAGTAGCGAGCCTGGCACGGGTCGCCCCCCCGAGCAACGGGCGCGATAGACCATTTCGTGCGGATTTCGTGGATGCGCTTTCTCCTGCAGCGCCGTGGTACCTCTATACCCACCGTTTAAGCGCGTTTATCGTCGGTCCGCAATCTGCGACACACCCACGCCATTTTTCTTATCCCTTTCCTCTCGATTCGCGCTTCGGACTCTCGGTGTCCGTGTACGAGCGCTGCCCGGTAGGCATTTATATATAGCTACATGTGCGCCTGAATACACCTACGCGGCGCGCTTAAGGTGAATTCACACACTGGGAAAAAAATACTCCGAGCAGATGCGTGATTCATTCAAATAAAATTTATTTCACACATCCGTGGAATACATTTATTCGGAAAAATTTTTGTCCTAATTATCTCTATAATTTGGTGAATTAACGAGTAGATCTTTGCACTGTACAAAATTCTGCGGTGTGGACCTATACAGACCACTTTTCGTGTCAGATAACAATGGTATCAAACTGAATAACACCAGATGTGGTATATATAGGTCCACACCGCGGCGGAATGGTGTTAAAAATTAACACCTCTTTTCTACTGTGTATTCAGATCCAACGGATTTTTTTTTCGATACACTACAACCACCTACGCCGAGAAAAAAAAATGCGGTAGATTAGACTAAATTAGCGGTCACGAGCGGGGAACGCAAATAATTTGCCAGACTTGATTACAGCTTGTTTTCGTCAAGCAATTCTTCGTCATTATAACCAAATTATTTAATTCAACTAGCTCGATCAGCCTTCCCCCACCCGTAACCGGCAATTTAGTCAGATCTACTATTTTTTTTTCTCTGAGTAGGCGCGTTAAACGCCCCACGGCGGCAGTCGAACGCGCGAATTACTCCCACACCGCGCGTCCTAATGTGAGCTGACCTTTAGGAGCGCTGAGCGGGAAGGTACACTTTTTCACCGTATTCCCGGCCGCTCCGACGGCGGCTGTCGCTTCTCTTCTTTTTTTTTCCCGCACCCCCGGGCGAGAAACGAAAGTGCGCTTGAATGCAAAATCGGCGAGCCGCCCTTTGACCCGGCGTAGCGTGTTCGCTGAGCGAACAGCGGTCAGTTCACAGTTAGGTTCTCACGGCTGCAGGTACGGCTATATGCGCCGCGATACGCGCGTGTGTGAGATCCGCGCTCACCGATTGGTCGGAGGCTCGACCCGCGCCGGGGGCGTGGGCGGCGGTCGCGCGAGCACACGGAGAGAGAGAGAGAGAGAGAGAGAGAGAGAGAGAGAGAGAGAGAGAGAGAGAGAGAGAGAGAGAGAGAGAGAGAGAGAGAGAGAGAGAGAGAGAGAGAGAGAGAGAGAGAGAGAGAGAGAGAGAGAGAGAGAGAGAGAGAGAGAGAGAGAGAGAGAGAGAGAGAGAGAGAGAGAGAGAGAGAGAGCTGCACACGGGGTCCTGACGCGGTGCAGCGAAAACGTTCGATCGCGCCGCGTGTCTCGAGCCCAGTGGTTCGCGCGAGAAAGCGATGATGATCCTCGCGGCGGCTCTTATCGCGGCAAAGGGTTGTCGGATCTTTCCGCACCGTGTAAAATCCTTTTAGAGGATTTGCGCGCCAGTTGTACAGAATTCAGGCTTCACGGTGTGTGTTCCCTGTTCCCTTTCATTCCCATATTTTCTTAAGTTTCTCGTTTTTCACCCTAAAACTCGCAATTCTCCCCATTTCTCTCTATAATTCGATATCCTTCCTCTAAAATTACTCATTGTACGTCAGCTTCTCAGTTGAGTTTGTCTTTTCATCGTTTCAGATTATGTGAAAAGGGTGGAAATAGTTGCTTTTTTTTTGCTATAATAAATTGGTACTAGAACCCCGACTTTATCTACCTACATCAATATTTCATTTAAAATACGTTTTTAATAATCTGGTTGAATTAATGCTTCTTATCGGAAACTATTATAGATTTGACAAATGATTCCGTTTCCTTAAATCAGATTGCGATGCTCAGATTTAAATTGCACAACATAAAGTATACATTTTCGAGTCACAAAAACATTTTTTATTCACTTAACAAATATTGATGTTTCATGGTACATTTTAAAAATTGATATTTTCGTAAACCACTGCACGTCTCTAATTTCTGGAAGATTTCCTTTTTTGTAATCAAAGTTCTTCCCCCTTTCTTTTGTCAAAATGTCCTCTATTTCCCCTAAAATTAAATTTTTTAACATCAGCTCGAATGTCAGCGTTACTGAATGAAACTGTAAAAATTGCTGCTTTTCTTTGCGCGCGCGAGATTCTGCCGTGATAAATTGACCGCGCTCTGCGAGCGAGATAACAAATTCCATACCAGCGTAACGCTTCCGAGTCTTTTGCTCGTCGCTCCATTTAGGCTGCTCGAATCGACAGGGAAGAAAAAATGTTCCTACGTTTGGCGCATAGTTTTTGCGACAGTCGAGCGAACGTCTAATTGAACTGAAGATATTGTTCCCAGTCTAAACGGAGCCCGCAATTGGTCCGAATACCGTATTCTCGTAACGAGGAAAGATTTAACGAAATACCACACACACAGCACATCCGTAATAACTTTGCGCGCATAACAAGCTCCGAACGACGGCGGTCCTCGCTGCAGGACCGAGCCGTCGAACCGTGGATGGTCTCTTAAAATATCTGGTTTTTAACGAGCCCCGTTACCCCGCCCCGTTTTTTCTCGTCGTCTCCTGTTTGTTGTTTGCACCTACGCGAGTGTATCGCAGCGCCGTTTTCCGTCTCGTGTCGGGCGGGGTGGGGGCGATGGGAGAGCCACGAGGCGTCCTGCGCAAATATGCACCCGCACGGTGACGCCGAGCAAATACGCATCCTTCCACCCGAATTCCGAAGGATCGGCGTTCGACGGGTCTCGCGCGTGGACGTAAGGACCCGTCACTTTTCAAAGTCCTTTTATCGTCTCGCAATATCGGATCGTGCATTTTTCTTATTTCAGTTCTGAACGAGCTGGAAGGTCTGGCCAGGGGTGCGGACGCCAAGGACTGCCCGCCCGCTTCCAGGGCGACTTTAGACCCGGAACACGTAGCGAGGGTGGCGGGTAGCGCAAAAGCGGCGCTGGCTTTCGCGAGGAGTCGAAACCCCGCCATTCGATGCCTGACGACGAGGGGGACCGTCCTGACGTCGAGTACCTTCACGGTCGAAGAGGACGTGCAGCAGGTGAGTGGCGATGTTGCGTTTTTATCGATCCCCTGTCTGTTTTCGCAATCCTTAGAGCCTCGCTGTTGACGCGTTTTTGACGGTAGGGAAAAATTACGGAGAGCATAGAAATACTACACACACGTGCATACCACACGAGGCTAAACTTACTCGCCAGGGAAGAAACATCAACCACTATTATCTCATCATTTATGAACTCTTGACCTATATCGATATAACTTTAATGTAGATAAAGATGTTGTCTTCAAAAAAGTATCATACAAATATGAGCTAAAAAGCTCATAGATTGAAGTTTCTTTTCTGGCGAGTAAGTTTGGCCTCGTATGGTACACACGCATATTCGAGTGACAATAAATTACAACACCCCAGTGTGCTAACAACTTTTATTCCGCGTCAACGAACTTTACACACACATAATCGAGTATCGACTTATTCGGTACACAGAATGATTATGGTGAAAATATTCCCACATGGAGAGAAGAATGCGAAGGTCTTTGTTACAAAATATGTGAAGTCGGAAGAGAACGGGGCACACGCGTGTCGACCCTCAGCTCCGACTGCCAATCAAAGCAAATTCTCAGAGATCCAGCTGCTCATCTTGTGGCAAGACCTCTATAATCTCCTCTCGAAACACGATAGGAGAACTCTCGCGAGATTTCCCGCTTCTGGAGAGCTACGCATGTATAATATAATGACCCCGTCGCGCGCGCGCCGGACGAATCGAGATTACTCGCGGTCACCTGGTCCCAGATGTGCGATTTAGAATTACTTCGCGATGCCACGTGCAACCGATCCGATCTCCCGTAACGTCATCTCTTAAGGTGTGTCTTTTAGCATCGTTGGAAGCTTGCAAAATTTACTCAAATTAGCAAGCTCGTAATATCTACGTTTCTGCATACTTCAATCGACTAAAATAAATTTTAATCACTCCTATCAAATTATTTACGGACCGCTACCGTGCGGCTTTTTTGAATGAATCATCTAAAAATTTATTATTCAATTTAAAAAATCGCAAGCGACCAACACGATGGCTAGCGCGATTTCAGTTAGATCTGATATGCGTCAATATTTCGAGCAATATTATAATAGATTTATCGTGTACTTGCAGCAAATTCAGTCTTGGTTGCAGCTCGTAAATTATTCCGCTGAATCCAATGCAATGTATTACAGCGTCGTATCTGTTCTCTTTTACGAGCCGTATCACCGATACGGCGGCGACTGTTTCTCAACATTCGGAGAATTATTTAGTTCAAATTTGCCCACTGAAGCGCAGCATGTCAAACAAGCGAGAATGACGTTAAATGATTAACCAATTCAGTGTACCCTGTCTGTCATCTGGAAAATTCCTATGAGCTAATTTCAAAATCCGCAGAATGAAAAGACGCGCCTTTTAAGTCAGCTGTAGTTATTATTACTCGGCCACGTCGACCTCGTAAACGTAAACAGCCCCATTGTCAGCGGCGCGTTACGCGACATACCGAGCGGGGGGCCACGCGGGACGAGTGACAGCTGCTCGTTTGTCCGGTGTCTACCGACTAGCGGCGTCCCCGGCCACCCGCGGCGAGGGCCCCGACTATGAGAGCGACGAAGATCCTCCTATAAACTCTCCTCTCCAACGACGTCGCTGTTCTCTGACCCGCGACGTCGTGAGAGACTAGATTGTCGCTCTCTAGAGGGTCACGAAAGCGTCGTACGTTGTCTTTTTCAGGACGGACTGACGAGAAACGACGACAGAATCCTAGCAACGTGCCTGAGTCTCTGCAGATCGAGCAATAAGGATCCGGCGAATGCAGGTAAGATAGGCCAAGTTGAATCACGTGGGTGACTAGGAGTGGTATTCACGGTCGAGCGGAGGATTCTATTGTACTTTTTTTTTGACGCAAGTGACATTGATATTTATTATTATTACCTTATCGGAGCAATAGTCTCAAATTCATCTTCTCGGAGATATGACGCGTTGAGAAAATATTTTATCGATAGTTAGTCAATGTAATTTCAAATATGGCGGAATAATTATTTCGTTAGAACAAGAAAATATATGTTAATTATTAAAATATTTGTTTCATTCAAACGGTGGTCTCGAAGGATCAAATTGTGTGAAACAAATATCGTAACAGTCAACGAATATTTACTCGATCCAATGAAATGTCGATTTCGCCAGATTCAAACAAACATTTATTAACTATCAATAAGCTCTTTTCTCGGTAGATAGGTACAGCTTCAAATGAACCACTGAGCTCCTAGTCATCTTTTACCAGTTCAGTAGACAAGCCTAGGTCCGATAAACAAGCGCAGGGCGTACAATATTCTCGCACACCCCCACAATCTCCCTTGTCTACCCCAACAGAAGAGGGACAACCGAGACGGCTGCGCCGCGAGGTCGTTCTACTGACGGAGGACAGAAACCTGAGGGTCAAGGCCCTAGCTAGAGACGTGCCCGTGCGGGAGGTACCTGATTTCGTGCGATGGGCCGGGCTCGGATGAGGCCCGGAATCGTTTCCCCTCGCTCTCGGAAAACTCCCGTTCCCCGAGCGTCGACCAGACGGATATTCGCCGCGTCGTCGTTCGAACTTGCCGTGAACGCAAGCGCACGCACGTAAGTCCCTCCGCTGAGACGCGCGTCGCGTGGGACGACGATTTGCCGAGCGATACCGGTAGCCGACGGGGGGACCTCGAGGGGGGTACATCGCACCGATGAACGATTCGCCCGCGCGTTTTCTCATTCCCCCGTACTCCGCGCGCAGGTCTTCGCGAAAAGAAGAGAAGCGCGCGCTCGCCGGGGCTGTCACCGCTGGCGGAAAAGTTCGTACGGGAAAACGGGAGGAAAAAAAGATGAAGAAACACGGCCGACGTTCGCCGTACCCATGAAATTCGAGCGATTTTACCTTTATTTTACGTTCTTTTTACGATGACTGTCGTCTATTGCGATCAGATTGTATTCTTTAATCGTGTTTATAATACATTTGTAACACTTTTAATCGTACATTGGGCCCTCTTCAGATACCGTTCGAACGTGCAGGCGGGGAGGGGAGGTGTGTATTTTTTATTTACTTAGGTTTCCAAATAGACGAGCATTTTCTGCGTCTCTCGAAAATGGCCGCGATACGGTGCCGCTACTCCTGCGCAGTACCTATGCATTTACGTAGGATGCAATCTCGCGCACGATCATTTACTTAACGCGGTTTTGTTCGCTATGTCTTTTTAAGGATACTTTTAGACTTCCTGTACTCGCGTCGGACTGCTTTTCTCAGCGCAGTCCCGATCGGTCCTAATCAGAGACTGACAGCTTCTTTCCCTCCCTTTTTCTTTGCCGCTCTCAATCACCGCATTTCTTGCACTCTCTCCCTCTCTTCTTCACCTCGCCCAATTTCAATTAACTTTTAAGTACAACAAATCATGTCTGCTCGGTAGCAGTTCTAATTGTATACATTCGTGAGCCAGGTATTTTTTAGCACCGCGCACCTACGCGTGGCACCGAGTACGTATTTTCTCGAGCACCGCCGTGTCGTCTTCCGACGCTGTTTTACTGTTCTAAAACAGCGCGATCAATGTGGACGCGTACCGATAGCGTTGACCAGTAGTGGTCATGTGATGAATTTTTGACGTTGCAATCGGTAGAAGTTTATACCGCAGCATGGCGACGACGTCGACGATGTTGGCGATACACGTACTTTCATATGTGTATTTTTCATACGATCCACGACTATAGCACTTATACGATTTTACATACCCATGGACTAGGATTAATTTTGATTAAGCTATGTTAGATTGTATTAGGATAAGCTGGATTAGACTAACGCGACTCCGCGACGAGAACGCTATGCCCGCGGATGTAGCGAGTAAAAGGATCCAACGGTATCGCGCAGGATTACGAGACGACGATTTAGCATGCCGATGGTAGCACTCGCTTCCGAGTCGGGAATGGCCCAAGAAATCCAATCTGTATCCGAAACCTTATACGATGGAGAGGATACTTATTAACACCTCCTCGACTGCGGAAATCGTGCGGAGATATTTCCGGTAGAAGACGAGCTTGAAACGTCCAGACGCTGTACAGACGCATCTCGATACCGCGTCGATCGACCCCTGAACATCCGTTCACTCACTGTTAAACAAACAAAAAATGGTAGATCTGACTTAATTGGCAAATTAAATAATTTGGTTATAGTGATTTGAAATTGTTTGATGAAACAAACTGTAGCCTGGCAAATTATTATAGTTCAAGTGACTCGATCGGCGTTCCCCGCCCGTGACCGCTAATTTAGTCAAATCTACCACATTTTTTGTCTCACTGTTACTTTTACGCGATCACGTTCCAACATATTTTTATACCAATGCGTACGTCAGTCAAACGAGACCGTCTTTTACCGTCTGATTGTTTTCGATAGTTCCTGACGAACGGAGTACAGCACGAGAGAGGGAGAGAACGAGCGATCAAGGGTAGGAAAGATAAGAGGAAAGGATACATGAGTGCCATACCGTTGGTGTCGCGAAGCGTGAGTTCCTCCTCGTCTTTCGGTGTAATACGCAGCGCGAGGAACGAGTAAAATTTAACGGGGAAATCTTTCCCTCTGCCCGTTTCTCCTCGCGCACGTCGACTTTTATTATATCTCGATCTTCAATGAACGACGCGAGAATATAACGCGTGTCGAGCGCTGTATTTCTTCTTTTTCGCCTGCGGTACCGCGCGCACGCGACGACTGTTAGCCGTCATTGTTTTCACTAATTTCTATGTCTAGTTGTATACGCGTAACGTGTAAGATTTATCGGGAGAGAAAACTAAGCACGGGCCTGCCGTTGCCCGGTTACAAATAGACGACAATTGCGTAGATGGATGACGTCGACGATCGGCCGCGCCGGGCAAGTCGATCGACGCCGTAGTCTTATCGTTAGGTAGATAATACTTCGGTATCGGGAGAAACGAAATCCGGGAAGGGTCGAGGGACGTACCGCGCGCGCCCCTATACGTACAGCGCGGTGTACGTACGAGCACTGCACGTTTCGCACCTCGTTTTTGACTCGACCGCGTTACTTTTATATTTGTTTCGTAACAAGTTCGCAATACGACAAACTCAGCAAGTAAATATTTAATTTGTATTTCGTCTCAGGAACAGAGTTTTACTGACGTGAAGATAATTAGGATAATTATTAGTACCCGTCTACGAGAAGTATCGCTATATATAGTGTTACCACTTTGATTATTCAATAAAAGGAAATGACGTTGAATCCCTATCTGAGTTCATCTCCGGGTCGATTGCCGCCCGGGATTTGTTCCCTTTCTCCCAGCCCTTCATTTCGCTGCCGCTTTCGACTATAGCTTACTTTGAAAAGCGGAGTCGGGAAACCAGCTTTAAAAAAAGCTCTTCCAAAAAGGTAAGTATGTAGAACGACAAATTTTCTTGATTACAATGAAAATTCTTGTTTTTCTTTTTTTTTTCGTAACCATAACAAATCGGTTTGATAATAAATTTATCTGTCGTCGCTTTTTTAACTCAAATATTTGTTAGAGTAACTCATATAATATTACGCTAACAAGTATTTTGTCCGTGCGCTTCTTTGAAAAATGTGCGGCTGTTCATTGCCCCGCGGCGCGCAATCATTGTTCACCGAGGAATCATTGGCAGTCGGCCACCTCGTCTTTCTCCGGCATCTCCTCCCCACTCGCCCTAAACCATCGCCGCTTCTTCGATGCTCGCCGGCCCTGCCTGCGGCGCTAACGGAGATGACGGGAACGCGGCACCATATACCAACCCGCGACACTCGAACGTCGCTTCCACCGAACGGAGTCTCGCCTCTAACATTTGCATAACGTTGCGCTGCGGCGCGACCGCGCCGATCTACGACGGCTACTCAACCCGTTTAACGATATCGAGGCCCGTAAAGTATCCAGAAGCGGTCGCGCGCGGCCACCGGCTCAGCGACAGAGCCTCGTTGACACGCCCGACCTCGCCGTTACGCGGATCATCGCGGAGTCGTCTTCGTCGTCTCGTCATACGTCTTCGTCCTCTGAAGAGTTTGCACACGCGCGTAAATCGGTAAATCCGCACGTATATATACACACATCGCGGGTATAACGACCACTCGCGCGTATACAGCATACGCGAGAATGGGTCGAGGAGAGACGACCCCCCTTGGATGCCTATAGGCGTGCTGGCACTTTTTACGAAACGCCGTCCGGTAAACCGTTACCGGAGCGCGCCTTCCTCGCCCGCCTGAGAACGCATTTCTTGTTACTCGCGCGCGCGCGCGCGCGACAACTTGAGATATCGACGGGCTGCGTAGTGTGGGTACGTACCTACTTACCGCGGCGTACAGCGGCTACGTACTTCGGGGCCGATACATTCCGCGCGGCTCCGATCTCGCCGCGGAATATTCGTTTCGATTCCATCTGATGGACGTAGGAGACGGGTTTCCGATAAGAATGCCTCGCGTGTGTACGCCGCGCGCTACACCTACACGGCTCGCGCATACGTGCCCGCGCCTGTATCTCTGGACATCTATTTATCCCTCTCTTGCCGAGATAACGAGCGTTCCTTTCGATCGTCCTCTCCGTTCGCGGAGAACCCGAGAATCGAACCGTTACGAATTAGCCGACATTCGAGGAGGAAGAAGTCGAGACGAGTCATCGGATGCTCGAGGGGGAAACGCGGCGCGGGCCGGGTCTCTCGTTTTGATCGAGCTCGAATTACGTAGCGAGTCGACGGCGCATCGGAGCGTTGACTGTACATACCTGCGAGCGTGCACGCAGGAGCTGCAGTAGGAGCTGCAGCGAGATGCGGCGGCACTCCGTCGCACGGGTTCTTCGCCGCGATAATTCTGACCCTTTGCCATTGGTGGCTCGATGGAGTACACCAATTTGGTCTTTAAATAAAGAAATATTCATATTTTAAAATTCAGTTTGTAATCTGCACACTGAAAACAAAAATTGATTCATCCAATCACCTCAGTTGAGTACGGCGAAACTCACGGTGCAATTGTTTCGGAGCCATATGAGTGTAAGGAAAAATAAATAGAGTTGAAGCAGCCGGAAACAAGTGAATATCTACTTGAAACAATTACACCGCGTGATTCGTTGTATTTAATTTCATCGATGGTTGAATCAAGCAAGTTTTTTTCAGTGCATACATTATTCGACATCACGCGAAATAGAAAATATCCGAAAAAATAATCATTCGCTGTTATAAACGCGTTTGTCTCTACAGCATCATGACGTCATCGAAACGCCAGAGAGACGCACTTATTATGCTAACAATAAATCGCGAGTGCGAGAGAGATAGACTCACAACACACGATAACCTAGCTGCATTCGTAGATGTCGTTTTCCAGCTCAGATAAGGCCAAAAATGAAAAAAAAACACTGGTTTGATAATTTTGCTCACATTTTTCGAATCTGCGATGAAGAAAAATTGCTTAAAAGCCGAATACAGCTCGCACGTGCGAACGTTCGACTCGAGCGACCCGAATCCAATCCTATTTTCGCCCCCACGCGTTAGACACGTCAATTCACGGAATATATCACGAGGAGGAGTACTGGCGCGAGTATCGGACGTGCCTCGAAAACAAGGTCCGTCGCCGGGCGGGAGGGAACGCTATCAGAATGTATTCGACCGCCGGACAGTACATTTCCGGCCGACCACTACCGTCTCCCGCCGGCTATTTTTAACCAGTCGGCCTTGAACTTGCCGTACCGCCGTGTGATCCGATCACCAATAAAGGGATTTATCCAATTCCTAGAAGACGATCGTCTCTCATGGTATCTGCACGTCGTTACGAGCCCGCCGCAGCAGCGCGCGCGTATGTAACCACGTTGCAGCGTACATAGGTCGAGTGGAGGGTGCCGTACGGGTTCTGTACGCGTATGGCAGAGGCATTTGCACGCGGAAAAGCCTCTCTGGCTCAACATTTGCACAACGCGTACGTGTCCGCTACGTTACACGCCTCTAGGCTACGTATGTGGTGGTATATTCGTATGTACGTGTGCGCGTATTACACGTCTATGCTTGAAAGTATGAGTGCGATGGTGTACGTCTGTCCCGTGGATCGGACGTTCGTGATATCTCTCGTAGGAGTTATGCGGAGCTATCCGTACGCGATAGCATAAACTTGCGCGTTATCTGATCGCTCTATGTACGTAGGTATATAGGATTTTCCGCGAGAGCCTTCCACGTGCGTTGAGCGTTCTCTCGAGTGATATTTATATCACTTGGGAGAAGGGGTCTCTCTTTCATAGATATTTGAATTTTAATAGGGTCTATTTGGATGGAAAAGCTTCGCTCATCGCGAGACTCCTGTGGCGTCATTCGGCTCGCCTCGCTATCATAACTCGTCTCATATCGGCTCGCCGCGAGAGAAGCGAGGCAGGTGACGTCACAGGTGTCTCGTGGCGAGCGAGGCGAAGGTATGGGGTGAGCCAGCCCGGCCGGCCGCGCAGGCAAGCGCCCTATGGTTCACCATGGGTTGGTGCCTCATGGTTTTCGAGGCGCTTAAACGAATCGCCGGATATAATATATAAAGACATAATAAATATAATATATTATACCCGGCGAGAGTCGTTTAAGCGCCTCGAAAATCACCCCAAAGACCATAGGCTAAGTTTCACTGAAATCCGGAGCAGGAATACAATTTTTCCACAGTGAGTGAAGTACTCTGTATTTTTATATAATTTACGTAATTCCAGTAAAATCTAGATTATACTTTTTAACTCTTAACTGACATCGTACAATTCGTATAACGTTGAGGATCGTTTGAATTACGATCTCAGGGATTCCACGACGCCAATCGAAGGTGAAGCTCCTTAGTCAATCCATCGCGACTTTATTTCGCTGCATTTTTCCGCGATGACTATTATAACCAACAAACTTCGATAGTTTCATCAAAGAATCCAATGAGATCAACTTAACTCCGATTATCGCTCCGAATTATTCGAAACGATCCTGACCTGCACGGAGAAAAAGTATTAGTCGGATCTGCTAAACATTATTTGCAGAGTCGCAAGTAATTATTTATTTACCTCAATTTGATCTTTTTTCATATTAATGAAATATTTCTTCCTTGCAGTTACATACTATTTCGCATGTTCGTGAGGAAGAGAATCGTTGTCGTGCGCTTGATTTTTAATAATTGTGTTCATCGATGTCAGTTGAGGATTAAAAAATATAATCTAGATTTTACTGGAATTACGTAAATTATATAAAAATACAGAGTACTTCACTCACACTGTGGAAACATTTTATTCCTGCTCCGGATTTCGGTGAAACTTAGCCTATGGTCTTTGGTGTGATTTTCATGAGGCACCAACCCATGGTGCACCATAGAGCGCTTGCCTGCTCACCCCATACCTTCACCTCGCTCGCCACGAGAGACCTGTGACGTTACCTGCCTCCCTTCGCTATCACTTACCTCGCGGCGAGCCGATATGAGACGAGTGATAGCGAGGCGAGCCGAATGACGCCACAGGAGGAGTCTCGCGGTGAGCGAAGCTCAGCCATGGGGCGAGCGCCCTATGGTCAGCCATGGGTTGGTGCCTCATGGTTTTCGAGGCACTTGTTGAACGACTCGCCGCGCGCGCGGGTATGATATATAAAGGCATAATAATTCACCCCAAAGACCATAGGCGAAGTTTCAACGAAATCGGAATTAGGAAAAATCACTCCACCTCTTCGCAGCTCCGCAAGCTGTACCATGGTCTCCCGTGAGCCCGTGGGGGCCACGGGCGAAAAATTTCACACTCTCAACTTACTCTTGTAACTCTTCAATGAGTACAGGTATTACAATATACATTCGTTGGGGTGCGAAATACATCTTTGGAATAATAATGAGGGGATATATATTCATAATTAAATCATTGAGAGTCGAGTACAAACATAAAGACAGGGATGATCTTATACATGTGTATAATTCTTCAAATTATCTTCTCTTTATTTTTCCCGAATCGCATATACATTTTTAATTTATGCGTGCACACCTGTATTCTGTCGCATATCAAGTTTGATATCTTGTTGCATTGAAAAACTATAAGAGCGATCTCCGGTGGTCTTCGAGGCCCCGATAACAAACTATTGACAGGCTCCTTTGAATGTGAGCAGAGCCAGTCAAATGGCTGAGATCATCGAAAGAGTTATTCGTAAACTTGAAAATATCCACACGTGACAAGAGCATCAGAGTACCATCACTCACAGATCGGACGTAGTATGCATGAAATCCGACCTCCACGAATTTTGAGAAGAGCCTCTTCGACATATTTGCCGAGCCTCGCGGGGATAATCGAAAGGTGCGAGGTTTCTTTCGATGAGAGAGAAACACGCGTGCATGCTGTGTATTGCATACGGCTAATCGCAAGCGAACATATATGTACCGACATACTCGAGTCGGCCAAATCCGAACGCCCCGCGGCGCTCGGAGACTCGTGGCACATCCTCCGTTGCCGTTTGTATGCGAGGGGCATCTCGCATCGAGTCCAAGAGGCTTATGAAATCGCGTCGACTCGCAAAGCGAATGCGGTAACCGTCTTACTCGTATGCGGGACACACGCAGGCGCGCGTGCGTGTGTGCCGCGGGTCCGGAGGCCACCGGAACGAAGGAACCGCCGCGAGGTTTACAATGCAAAGTGACTTTGTTGCCGCGCCGTGACGGGTAATACGCGCACGCGTTTCCCAGCAGAAACAGTTTCGCGGACGCGAGAGGAGAGCGAAAGAGGTGCATACGAAACGACGAATTTCGAGATTATCTCGTACACGTTCGCGAGATGAGAGGAGTTCACCGACGCCATCCACGTGACGTACGGTGTGCGCGGAGGTGACGACGATGGAAGGGCCTTCGCCGTCAGCGTCATCCACGTAGTCCCGCTCGCGTGGACGCGTCCAGCCGGACGGACGAGGGGGCGGATTCGCCGCGAAATCGAAGGAGGGTGAGGACGGCCCCGCGTTGCTCTCGCGTCCCTGAACCCCGCAGCGTACCGCGGACCAGCCGAAAATATGATCACTCGGCCCTCGCGAGCGAAGAGTTGAACGGCGGTAAATCTGAGCCTAACTCGTGTTAACACGAAGCCGTCCGGCGAACACGCGGTGCACCGAGGTTCGGGCTTGTCTGGTCCACCGGCGGGCCAACAAAAGCATCACCTCGCTCGCCGCCCTCCTCCCTACTCGGCATGTTTCGCGTTCAACCTCGCGCGCGTATGAGCCGTGTAAAGCACGCGCTTGTGTGCGGTGCCACGGTTAAAGCCAACTACTTCGTACGACCGGAGGTCAGAGAGTCGGACCACACAACCGCGGCCGTAACTCAAACCTATTATATATTTCGCAGTTTGTTACTCGTCCTTTCTCTCTTTTCCCTTTCTGCTGCCCCTTATACTTCGCCTCCTTCTTCTTCTTTTTCCTCTCGTTTTTCGGGACCTGCACATGCGCATCATACTTCTTTGCACTCACATGTCACGTGCTATTTGAATGTTTGCTCGGAGGTGCTCTTTTATCTCGTACACCGAGAGAAAAACGTAGTAAATTTGACTAAATCGACGATTACGGGTGGGGGAGTGTAGATCGAGTTACTTGGACTGATAATAATTGACTCGAATGGGCTACACTGTAAAGAATTCTGCGGTGTGAAGCTATATAGACCACACATACACACATTTTTGGTGTTAGATAACAATGGCATAAGACTGAATAACACCAGATGCGGTGGTACGGTGAGATGGTGTTAAAAATTAAAACCACTTTTTTACCACGTACAGCCTATTTTCTTCAAATAGCCGTTCATCGTTACAACCAAATTTATAAGTCAGAGTAATTAATTATATATTCCTCTACCCGCGTAAACGCAAATTTAATTGAATATACCATTTTTTCTCTCGGTGTACTGCACTGAGGAAAAAAATTAGTTGAATCGATTTAGCTGGTTAGAATTATTTGAAACAATTTAATATTTTCTTCATTTATATAATTGTCTTCAATCCAATGTCCGTTCGTTCGCAATTAATGATATGCCTTATCACTCCAAATAGATATTTAATTGCTAAAACTTTACACAGTTATTGCACCATGTATGACTATTTTTGTGCAGTTGAAAAGTATTTTTTTAGCGTGATTAATATTCGGTCGGATCGATTATACTTGCTGTGTTAATAAATCAGTATCGAATTAAACACAATTTCCTTCATTCTCAAATGAATATATTATCGTTTCGACTAATTTAAACCAATTAAATCTTTCAACGAAATTTTACTCTCAGTGCATCCGAATACCCGAATAGAAGATGCAACGACGCTCCGTGACGTTGCGATAACGTGATATCAACTGCAGCAACAAAAAATATTTAATTGCAGACTTCGCAACCCCACGACCTTCCGACCGATACGCGATGACTATTACAATACAATACGATCGATTAGACGCGTATTCCCCTTTCTCTAATTATTCCATACATTATTATCTTCGCCTTATCGCCGGCATCTCCGCTCGCGCGTACACGGCATGCGAATACTCGCAGTATAGGCCACGTAGGTGCGCGTGCACCGCGCACGCGGAATACCTGCCTCGAGAAGTCGCGGGCTAGAGACTTATGCAGATGGGACGCGAGTGCCGTTATAAAATAATCCCCGGCAAAGAGGCGCGCGGAGAAGCGAGGGGGAGATGAAGAATGGTACACCGATAAATTTCCGGATGGATTCAAGGAATCGCGTGTGTAATGGGACGGTATCGAAGCGATGACCTCGGCGTTTTTAAGAGGATGCGCATCTAGCTGATCCTAATCTGTGTAGGAAGACGTCTTCTTTCTCTTCCAAACCGTACATATGTATGTACATAGGTACGAGCGTATATATCCAGTCGGGATTCAATTCTGAACATGTTATGGATAATTCGTGCATTTTCGGTAAAAGAAAAAATACAGCAATTTTACAGAAAGAAAAATTTAAGTGAATCAACTAAATGTTTATTCGCATATTACCAACTAAATATTTTATTGGTTCAAGTAATAATATTGACTTGTCCCAATAAAATATCTTTTTTTGATAAACTAAATACATGCACTCGAGCTGATAAAACATTTTATCGGGACGAATGTATTAGGGTAGAGTGGGGCTAAAAATGCCAGAGGTAAAAAGTGCCATTCGATAGATTTTCATAAATAAATAAACCGTTTCGTTTAGTAACGATCACCGTTTTCTAGGAGCTGTTGCATATTGAGACTATTTCTACGTAACGCAATTATCAAATACCTAATCATTTATTTTTTAAGACTAGCCGAATAGAGTATATAGGTAGGTACTTTTTATCCCGCGGCATTTTTAGTCCCACTCTACCCTATTTAAGCCAATAAAATATTTAATTAGCAATATACAAATAAATATTTGGTTGATCTACTAAATTTTTCTCTCAGTGTGCACCGAGAAAACCGTTTATTCGAAGTTAATAAATGTTTGTAGATAGTAGATAACGAGGGCATGAGGATTAATTGTTCATTGGTTAGTACGTTTAAAAATAACATTTAAAAAAAGTCACCAGCGACAGATTTCGTGCCCCCGGGTGTAGCTTATGTGATTGTATTAATTATTGTTTTACTTAATTTCAAACAGGCAATTTTATTCCAGACAATCATTCACCGGTGACTCTATCAACGCCTTACGATGAACCTGCGCGAATAGGCAGCATGAACACGGCAGATCGAGGTAGCGAGCATCAAGAATTCCAATTGAAAGGAAGTTTTATAACAACGTCGATGGAAATACTCAATAATGGGAAATACCAAACACTCCATACTATTATGAAAAAAACAGTTATATTTCAATAATAAAATATATTTTTTCTTCAAAGTTTTAAGCATTATTCATTCATATATGATGTACAAAATGAATAGTATATTGATAATATATTAATTACTTAAATTCAATCATGTATATATATTTTGTATATATATTTTACTATTATATCTCCACTATTCCCAATTCCCCCTCTCCGTCGGAAAGAAAATTATTTTAGTATATATAGTGCTCTAATATATATTCAGAGGTATCACGTGATAGCCGTACGGTTGTATCAGTGGTCTTTCAGTTCTGTCAAGGCTTTTTCAGTTCTCGCGAGAATCCGCGGATTTTGACTCCCCGAGTCGAAATCCGAGAACTGAAAAAGTCCTGACAGAACTGAAAGAGCACTGAAAAAGCCCTGAAAGTCCTGAAAATCGTTGAACTGAAAAAGTACTGAAAGTCCTGAATATGCATTTATGCAGGCCTGTCAGTCCTTTTTCAGTCCTTCCGAATTCTATGGGCGGCCTATGGCCGCGCGGCCACTTTGACGAAAATAATTCAGTTCTGTCAGGGCTTTTTCAGTACTCTTTCAGTTCTGTCAGGACTTTTTCAGTTCTCGGATTTCGACTCGGAAATAAACTGTTTTCTCGGCGGGCGGACGCGTAGGACAGGTGCTCCGAACTCAACGCCCCCGCCGCGGTACAATCGGCGTTTCGCGATCGACAAATTTCCGTCACCTTGAATTCCCGTATGTAAGAAATCGCCGGAAAGAGGGGAGGAATCGACGCGCGGATGGACCGATCGAGAGAGAAAAAAGGCGCTCGCGCTGCGCATTGTTCATTCAAGGGGCCACGGCGACGATCGTAAGTCATAGATTAGATTCAGATCGCTCTCCCCGGGCCCATTGTATGCGTATCGCCCGCAGACAATACCCCGGTGAATCAAGCCGACGATCGCGAGTGGCAGGGGAATCCCTGCGTTCTCGATTCGTAGGTACGCGTCCTCTCGTAACCACGGCGCAACGCGCTTACGTAACCGCCCTCGCTTCCGCGAGCGCGCCGAGAGGAACCGAGTTCCTCCTTCCGACAACGCGCGCGTTCCGCTCGGCGCCGCTGCGATTGTGAGTCACGCTCCCGAGACACGTGTGTACGCCCAATGGCAAATCGCGCGTCGTCACGGCGACATCGTTAATCGTTCCAGACTCGGCGTGCGCGTATTTATACCCGACGTCACGGGAAATCCGGATTCAGGAGTTGGAGCTGTAGCGCGGCGCGAGCGAGTGTGACGCAAGTCGAGCGCGTTCGCGCGGCTGGCGCTCGCTGGTACCCTCTACACCTGTACTGCCTACCCGTCCACCTACCCGAGTCCGACGCTCGACACCACTGACCCAGTGATCCCGATATAATGCAGTTGTCATCGTTCGGTTTGCTGCGAGTGACTGGTAAGCGGGTTGGTCACTCCGGAGACGCGGTCCGGCTGACTCGGCGGTTCGTATTGGCGGATATAGATCGGAGACCGGCCTGCGGCAGTTGGCGTCATCGATCGCTGTATCTATGAGTAACTTTGAAGATTTGCGAGTCGGAGGGAGTTTGGATGATAAACAGGCGAGTATAGATCTGAATTCCACTCGCGAATGTAGGGTTGAGTGGGGCTAAATATGCTGCGGGATATAAAAGTACCATTCGGCTATAGGCTCTTAAATAATTGGCTGTTTGATAATTGCGTTATGTATTGTATAATAGAAATAGTCTTCGTATGCAACAGCTGTCTCGTAGAAGTAGTAGAAGTTGCAAGCGTTGCCTGTAATTTTTATTAAAATTGTAGTTATCGTAACAATTGGCAAATTGGCCTTATCCTGAAATGTATCACAAACTTTGTAAATGCTGTAATTAATTTTTTTTCATATACGCATTGTACAGTAGTACTTGATATAATACGCGGAGAAAATTAAATAGTAATGATTACTGTGCCAGAATGGTAAGTAGGTGACGAGTTCGACAATATCGTCTTGCAGAATCTGCAAAATACTAATCATCACTGTTCGAATGGTGATATGTAATTGCTATACTGCGGATTATTCAACACAATATCGTCGAAACTGTCACTTGTACTTACTGCGCTAGTTACTAAAAATAGTAACGATTACTATCCTTGAGTAATAATCGTTGCTAGGGTAAACCGAGCAGTGAATGGCCACCTACCGGTGAATGAATACCTCAATGCTTTTCAAACGGTAAATTGTGTTCAATCACGGGGTTTATCGTCTGCTTTAAGTGGTCATTCATTGGTCGGTTTACTCTATTCAATTTTTACCGTGCGGCAATTAAGCGGCCATCACACATCGATCACACATCGAAAGCCCAATTCCCATGAAAATTCCCGCGCGACAAGACGATTACTACAGAGTCAACGACGACTGCGTTCATATCGCGAGCAATCGATCACGTAACCGGGATGCGCTCGCGCATACCGATGGCCACCGATTTATTTATATTGGCCAGGTGGTCAATTCGTTCATACGTGACGGAATTACTCGGGTTTGGGGGGCGAGAGGGAAGAGTGAATGTCAAGATTATCCCAGGCACTACCGCGTGATCCCTTACAGTCGTATACTTATCGTCGTGAAGCTCGAAAATGTCAAAGGTTGGGACTAGACATTTTTGAAATCCTGTAGCGTCACGGGTTTGCGCGAGCTTTCGAAGGTGGGAGCGATACGAGCGCGGATCGGATCGCACGCGAGCGAGCAAGTGATTTTACAGCGGTACTAAATTCGCGCCTTATCGCGCCCGATCGACAATCGCGTTTCACGCGGGATATAATTCAGCGGTGTCCCGTGTGCGTTCGGACCGCGTGGGTAAAGTCCGTAAATCGACCCGGAGAGCTTGCGCGATAAAGACCGAAGGGAGCGATTGTTGGCGAAAAAAAAGGAAGCGAATTCGCGACAAAGTATATAATGTTTACTTTCGAAAAATTGTACTGAGAGAAGAGGTCTGGTTGAATGTGAACTTAATAGAAAAATATAAATATTTGAGATAAAAAAAATGTATTCGAATCGAATAAAAGTCTATTTGAATTGGATAAATGTTTTGTATATTTTTTTAATTGGGTACACGAATCTGGTAGAATATTTATCTGATTCAAATAGACTTTTGTTCAATGTGAATAAATTCCTATTAATCTCAAATAAATTTTTCCATCACACACAGATTCGTATTTAACTAGATCTTTTCCCTGGGTATATATTTTGTACGGAAATATACGGCAAATTTGCACGCAAAAAGATCTTTTATGGGCCGTTTCGCGTGGAATTTAAAAATCGAGGAAATCGACGAGGTTGGAACAAATGTCAAGGCGCGCGTTTAACCACGATATTGAATCGCACTTCCTCAGAAAACGCGTACACGGAAATAAACCATGCGATTCTTCGAGGACATACACCGCGCGGAGAATAGATATCCGATCGCCACACTCTCTCTCGCGCCTTGCACGCGACATATAATTCATCGACGTCCCGTTCATCCAGGAAGCGGGAGATAAAGTTCGTAAATCGCGGCGAAGAACCCGAGTAATAAAAGTCGAGCGAAATGATATCGGGTTCGTCGGCGTTGGGAAAGGAAGATTTAATTTTATAGAAGACATACGCGTAATTGATATTGGTGGATAAAATAGTGCTGATCAATTTCCAAATAAGATTTTTCGACCCGTTCTACACGGAGAATAAATGATTTGGCAGTTTCAACGAAGTTAAGTTTTGTTGAGAACTTTTTGCTGTTATGATAAAGTATTATCAGTGACGGAAAAAGGTATGTCCAATAATAGTACAGATATTTGCTGCATCGAGAAAGAAGTTTGCTTGATCAAAATAAACGTGCTTTTGATCCAAATAATATTGAATTAAATCAATAATATGTACGTACGTCCAATCGATAACATTCTAATTGAATAAATGTGCTCTCAGGACTGTTGAGAAACACATTGAATTAACTCGAGTAAATTATTTTTTCAATGCAGGATAGTGAATATTTTTAACGAAAAAAATTTCACCGTGGCTCCAGTTACACTTGCTATCATTGAACATATCTTTCACTGTCACACATAATGTTTCCGTCGTGATAGCAAAACAATTCCCAGCAAAACCCAGTTTTATCGAGACTGCAAAATCATTTTTTTCCGCGTAGGTACGCATCAAACGAAAGGTTCCCATGCGTTCCGTTCGACGGATGCACGACATCGCGACGCGTTGTCGCAGCGTTCGTCTGAAATTTTCGCGCCGGTCGCCAAGTTCGCGGGGTAAGTGACGGCCAAGGCGCGCGCGGCGGTCGGAACGCACGAGCGCGGTTCTCACGGACCGTGCGTGCGACGCGGTACGCACATGGACGCGCGAGCAAGGCAGATGCTGCCGGGTGACGGCTAGTGGGAGAGGGCACGGGGCAGTCACGCGTGAAGGCATGGACCCACGGGGTCCGCATGACAACTCGCGCGGCCGCCGGCGACTCTGCACGGTCTCGGTACGCGCGCGCGCGCGCGTCTCCGATGCTTCGTCTTTCCGCACTCGTTTAGATTGGAGTTGGCTCGTTCCCATCTTCCGCGCGCGGCGGTCGCGAGCTTCGCACCGATCGTGACGCCGCCGCGGTGCGGAATGATGGCTGCGAGTTGAGCGTGATTTTTTGGAGCCTTTTTTTGCGCGCATCAAAATTCGGTACATCTTTAAATTCAATTCGTAATCCGTACGTATTTGATATCGCGCAAAAGAGAAAATGTTCAAAGAAATAATTATTTGCACAGTTGTGTAAACGCGTTTCTCCTTGCAACGTTACGACGTCATCGAAGAGACATTTGAAATACTGCCAATTGATAATTTTCATTGGTCGCGCGCGCGCGCGCGTTCAATGAATATAATCAAACAGCAAACTGCGCTCGTATTCGACTTCTTTTTTCGACAAGATTTACACGGCAGGGTGGTCGCTCCGTTTCTCCCAACAGCGACGCTAAACGGGAGAGCTCGCCGTACGAGTAGAAAAAGCGCGTCTGACTGGGGCTATTACTACTCGCTACACGCTCAGACGGTCGGAGCCGCTCTGCTCGACGTCTTCCTCCCCCCTCGGCGTTATCCGTAGGTACGACTCCGTACGAGGAAGCAAACTCCTCCACTCCCGACCAAATAATCTCGATGCCGTGTTTCCGACTTTGTCAAACCAGCCACGCTTCGCTACCGACGGCTCCTCCTCCGCGCCCGGCCGGTACGGCACGGACTTCCGCGCTCGCCGGTAACGAGTAATGACGGTCGATGATACGAGTATATCATTCCTCGCGCCGTTGTTTTCCGATCGGTATCGCATCCGTCAACCGGCGGGGACCACCCAGCCGCGGGACTCCGTTGTTACATCAACGTTATTAGACGTTCGGCCGTCGTCGAACGCGCGACGTACATGTTACCCACCTCGTGCCTCGTCTAACGGTACCTCGGCCGAGGGAGGGCTCTCTGTCGCGCGAAGAGAATGGCACACTCGATCGCGCGAGAGCGAACGGAAGATTTTCAGAACGGTTTCGCCGCGACTGCGCCGCTAACTGTAGACGCGCGTTCGAGGAAGAAGAAGAAACGCGGGGCTATCGACACGGAAGGTCGACGGGAATTCGGACGATTCGCTCCGCGCGCGCGCGGCCGATTCGTTAGAGGCGCTCTCGCGCGGGCGACGGGCGCGATTTTGCTCGATCGTAGCGTGCGCGTATGCGGGACACCGCAATTTCCGTTCGCACCCTCGCGACGACGACGACGAGACGTACCGGGGCGATTGTCGCGGTTCGAGGGGTTGCGCGGGGTTATTCTCGTCCGAGTGTATTAGATTTTCATTAGGGAAGGAGATTCGTAGTAGGAGGAGGGGGACTCCCCGTGCAACGGCGGACGCGGGGAATCGCGTTACCGCGAGAGCGAGACGTTTATTCGTCGAAATATAGATATGCGGGGACAGAGGGATAATCCATTCGCGCTGCTTCGCGAGGGATATCGCGAACCCCGGGGAAAGAAGGGGATGGAGCGAGGGTTGGCATTTCCAATTTGAATTTTTGCAAATTCCGCCCGATTTATCCTCGTATCGATTTTCACGTACACTGAGATAACGGTTTGTTTGTATAGTTAATGGATGTTTGTTTGAATATGGCGAAATAAATATTCGTTAAATATCGCATTGTGATATTTATTCGAAAGAATTAAGTATTTCGAGAATTAACCATTTCAGTGAAATAGATATTCTGTGATAGTTGACATATTATATTTTCTCGTTTCTACGAAATATTTACTTCGCCATATTTGAAAATACATTTATTAATTATTAATAAACTGCTCCCCGGGGGTGTAGACTTTTCTCCCTCGTCCTAAGACACTTTCAAAACGAAAGGAAATGAATATCTAATATTTCATTGTGAAATTAAAATTAATATTAGGATTATCGCATACATATTAACCGAGTGTTAAATAAACTATTTCTTCTCCACCTCTCTCTCTATCTCATTTATTCGTACCTTCCTCCCCATCCTTACAATTTTCCTCCCCAATCTCGCATACAACCCAATCTAACGCCGAAGCGATTAATTCCACCGACAACGAGACGCGTCGAAAAGAAGCGCTCACCACGGCCGTAGCGCCGAGCGTCGAACCCCATACGCGCAGTAGCTACTTGCCCGTATGCCACGACAACGGATTATCGCGGATGACCCGTTCATCATGCAAATACGATCTCCTGTTATTGGAAAATCTCGGATCGGACCAGCCGCTTCCCATGTACCACATAGGCAAGATAATAACCTATCATCTGGCCATTATAAACCAATAACCCGTATACCCGACGCGCATCTAATTCCATGCCTCGGCACCCCCCTTCCACTTACGACACCGCCGCGCGCGGCTCGACGCCGATATCTCGCGCGTATACGGCAACGTATCGTACGTACCCATCGGATGCCATGTATAAATCTGCCTACTACCGGCGCGCATTTTTTATGCGCGATCACCGACATCGCGCCTCACGCTTCCACGCGCGCGCAAATCGCCCGACGAAACGGGGGAGGGAAATATGATTAACGGTCCCTCTCGCGCGCGTCGCGTCTTCGGCTGTATATTTAGTTTCTCAAATTTGCTCGCGGAGCACGCCCCGGGAATCTTCTTCGAACTATCGAAACTACGCCTCGTGACCGGGCGATCGTCGGCGAGGGAATGCTAATGCTTTCCATTATCTGGGTAATGGTTCCGCCGCTCGGGATTGCGTGGGCATTTTTGGGAACGGCCGAGGAATGCTTGTGCTTTGTAGGGTACGTCGGTGCGCGTGCAGATGAATCCGAGATGTTCTTGATTTTTGTTTCGGAATTCATTGATTGCATAATTGCGCGGTTGATTAATGGAGTTGACCGGTCCAACGATTAGCAAAGACCTTTGCAGTGCGTTTTTCTTGGGTCGCCGGACTACTAAATAAAAACGCAAAAGCAATTACATATTTGAAAAATGTTCCCGCTCAAAAAGTCTCCTTTTCGCTATGAGACTGAGAACAAAAATTACTAGAGTCAATTAAACCTACGTATTTTTAAATATAGCACGTTTCATTCCTGAAAGCACATATTTTAATCGATCAGAATGACCATCGATTGAGCATATATAAATATTATTGATTTAACTGAATATAATCTGAATTAAATTGGCATTCACATCGATTGAGATCCAATAAACGCGCGCTTGGGGAACTATCCAAAAACATTAATTTCGATCGAGGGGCTCCCGTATTTTTCCTCAAAAAACACCACCGCGCGCTACACGCGCCGTGGCAACGACTCGAGCCGAGCGCGCGGTCGCGGCGGCAACGAGAGAGTGAGTTATTCCGATCATGATCTTGAACCCGTGCTCTCGATCACCATTACACGATCGATCCCCGCCGCGGTATTACCACCTCGAGTAATATAGAGCTTCTAAATGCCCGGCGCACTCTTGGCCCCCGCCGCGCCGCGCGGGACCTCGTATACGCCATTTTTCACGAGATCCAATTTAGAGGGCGCGGGCGCGACTCCGTCATTACCGCGTCGAACCCGCGGTGCCTCGGACACGCATCGATTATTTGGAGGAGATTGCGCGGGGTGCATCGAGGAACCAGTCTTCCACGCCGTACGACCGATCTTGCCGCGCGCATCATACGCGCGCGATTCTCTCTTTGCAATGCTGGCAGGGCTGGAGGGAGGAAGGGGGAGCGGGCGTACGAACCGCCGCCTTTTTTTTCGTCTCCCTCTTCTTCCACGCTACCGGACCACCCCGTCTTTTCGGCCGATTACGTCGGCATTTTTTAATTGCCTCGCGCAAAGCGCCCGTAGGGGAGGAGACGGAAAAAGTACAGAAAGAGGCTCGAAAACGCGAGAAGGCCCCATATTAACGGGTACGTATAGGTATGTAGGTATCGATCGTCTTTTCCCTCTCCTTCGGGGGGTTCTCGTTTCGGCTTCGCGCATTGGGCGTGGAGCCCCTACATCGTATGAGGTACCCACACGTCGCCGCGGTTCGGGGCAGGATCTTGCGCTTTTTCCCCCCCGCTTCAAATTAGAGGTGGCGGGTTATACGTAATTAGACGTGCATGTGTATCTCTGCGGGTCTCGGTCGGAGGAACCACAGTCGCTCATTTTCGATCATTGTACGCAGCGGTAAGATCTTCGCGGATATTTTCCCTCGCTCCTCTTCGCGTGCTCCTTATACGGGCATTATTAATCAGACGGTTTGCCGAGGATGACCGTCGACTTTTGGTTACGATGAACCGTCCGTACTTATTATACATATGTACGAGTATGTACAGGGTGTTCGGTAAGTCGATGTGGATATTGGAAGGAGTGATGGAAAACGTTATTTAGAATCGATCTAATTATGAGTACATTTATCTTGGGGTAAAGTCTGACCGATTTTGAGGTATTGACTGCAAGTATTCTAATTCTTTTTTTTATTTCATTTTTTTCTCGATATTTTAAACTTGTGGTGTATGATTTTGTGCTACTAAATATGTAACTCTTAAATGCATAGGTCTAGAAAATAAATAGAAATGCTATAACTCGTAATTAATGATCGATTGATTCACGTTTATTTTAATTTTTCGATGATAATATGCTTAGTGCAATATGAAAAAAAGCATGTATAATATCCGACATTATTTTCTGCGCTAAAAAAAAAGCACAACATTTTATAACCGACATATAGTTAAATTTTATATTATAATCTGCAGCAGGTCTGGGAGACCCGACTTACGCACAGAAGTGCAATTTTTCCCGCATGCATCCAAGGATTAAAATTAAGGGAAAAAAGATTTTAAGAGATAGAAGCTATCATTATTGATTTATTAGCCTGCAAATGCAGAAACTCTTGTTACTTGGGAAAATATATTAGTTAAAGTAGTTAATATTTCAAAATCGGTGAGACTTTGTCCTGAGGTAAATATCGTTAGATAGGTTCCAAATGACCTCCTCTTCGTTTCAACATCCGCATCGTTCTAGCAAACACCCTATATAGATATCCGCGCGACTTGGGAGCCCATACCTACCGCGGTTAGGGGCTCGGGCATGATACGCGATTTTGGTCGCAGCGTCCCGCCGACTCGCACACACGGTTTATCAATAAGGAACACCGGGGGCCCGATTCGTTCCGTTTATCAAGACGATTGTGATCGCGTTTCACGGCAGTCAAATTATCGGGCGACGGGGTTAATAGCCCCGCGTATTTTTTTCCCCCGTTCGCGAAAAAACCTCCCGTCGACGAACTTGGGCGTTCACCTTTACCGCCCGCTCGCGTTTGACCGCAAAGTGGAAGGCGGCGGTCGAGGACGCCGAGGTCTGTCGGGAGTTTGCGAGAACAATAGCGTCGAGTAACAGGACCGTCGCGCCGCGTGCGCGCGCGTCGTGGATCTGCGCTGTACGCGGGTCCCCGCGAGACGTACGTGTGCGCGCACACACGCCGAATTTTCGCCGGTAGGCGCGAGGTGAACGATTCGTTCGATCTCGTTTACGCGAATTCCGCGATTTGACGCGCGAAACCCCTCCGCAGCAGCTTTTACGTAACGGTCGGGACGTGGCGGCGCTGTGCGGCGTGTGGCACCTGTTCGTCGTCGGCTCGAGATTGAGGATCTTTCTATGAAGAAGTCCGAATTTTGAGGAAAGCTCTTCACCGATCGAAGCCTCGGAATATATCAAGAGTATAATAATAGAATTTTTTTCAGGATCGTTTATATTCTCCTTTTGCCCTGAAGCGCTTGGAAATTACAATTTAAATAGATATGTCTTCACGCTTAAACAGACTTTTACGTAAAAATATAATAAGAAAATTGTGTCGATGTAGTCGGCTGTTGGGTACGACGATATTTATAATGTCTTTATTATGTATCCAGGCGGTAATTTTCTTATTTTGCAATAAGTTTCCCATTGCACGAAGCTTGTTATCTCACCTGGAACAACTAGAGTTGTCTAAGAAAAATAAGGTAACTGTCCCAATAGCCGGACGACTAAGCTTAGTGTATCCGGGGACAGGCGTAAAAATTCATACAGCAGATTTTACCGAGGATTCTTACTAATGACACTTCCTGCATGCGTCCATAATTTACTGAAGACTTTTTCCCACCAGTCGTTCCTTTTTATCCCATTCAATAATTTGAATCATACACAAAGTCCAGAAGATTTGTTTCCACCAGTCGTTCCTTTTCACTCCATTCGATAAATTAAATTATACATATATATACATACATATATACAATAAATAAAATTCTAAATAAATAGCAAATTTGTCCAGCCACCAGGACGCGTGCCGCTATCGAGACAATCACCTCAAAAGAAAAACCTTCGAAATATTCGACCAAATTTTTCCACTTCAAATCCCCCCCCGCCGAGAGAAACGAGCCGAACACGCTCGTCTCACCGACAGCCAGCCGAGATCCGATCCAGCCGAGATCTCGCAGCGAGGTCCTCGCGATTAAACCGGGCACCGACAACAGAGATGACTAACAATAAGTTCGCGCGGTAAACACGTACGTATCTCCCGCTCCCATATAATAAACGCGAGGGGGAAAAAAGAAAAAGGCCCGACAGCCGGCGCATCATCACCCGAAGAGCGCGCGGCTACGCGGATGTTCCGAGTGACTGGTCGATCGTGCACGCGGGTGATTCAAATATTCGTGCCCGATCGAAGTTCGATCCTTGCGATTCGTATACATACCATAGGTACGCCGCGGGTCGCCTCCTCGCACCAGTCCGCACAATAGTCGCACGACTGACGCGTTCTCTCGGTACGATCCTCTTTTTTTTTTCTCTCGCCCGAGACACGCAACACGACGCGTACATACCGACATGGACAACCGCGCGATTACCCGGAGGCGCGCGCCGCGAATATAATCCACCGATGCGCCGGCGGATATCGTGAGAAAAAGTCAATTAACGATGCGCGGCAAACCGATGCAAGGTGACCGTAGCGCGCGATTATCCGTTCTCAAGGCTGCCGAGGCGACGGCGCTCGCGCGGGATGGCGCTAGATCGCGCGTTAGCGATTCCACGGTTTTTGTTTTGCGGCGATCGTTACTCACCTCGATACCGGTCGGGCTCGAATATAATTTCGACGTCAGCTCCCATCGGGTTACCGTGCTTCGACCGAACGGGGAATGAAGAAATCCGTGGTACACGGAGAAAAATGTATAGTAGATTTGACTAAATTAGTAGATAGTCACGGGCGGGGAAACGCGGATCGAGTTACTCGAACGCGAAAAAAAAATTTGTAGTAAATTTCGGGACGATAAGGTTAATTTCTTGTTATGATAACTACAATTTTAGTAAAAATTATAGTAAGACTTGTAGAAGTTGTACAAGCTGTAATTTTTACTAACATTGTAGTTATCGTAACAACTAATCGGCCTTGTCCCGCATTTTTTACCAGAAACTTTATAAATTTTACGATTTATCTTTTTCCGTGAACTAATAATTTGCTAGACTTGACTACAATTTTTTTTCGTTAAACAATTTCAAATTATTGCAACGAAATTATTTAATTCAAGTTACTTAATCGGCGTTCCCCAGCCCGTGACCACTGATTTAGTGAAATCTACTACCTATTTTTTTCTCTTGCGTACACACACTGCGAGAAAAATGTAATAAATTTGGCTAAATCGGCGGTTATACGGGTGGAGGAATACAAATCAAGTTACTCGGACTAAGAATTGACTCGAATGGACTACAGCCCGTTTTCTTCAAATAGCCGTGTAATCGTTACAACCAGACTTATCAATCGAGCAACTAATTCTGATACCCCCCACCCGTAAACGCAGAGATTTAACCGGATATACCATTTTTTTCCTCTCAGGACAAAGCAGTCGGACTGCGAAGGACTCGCGTTTGTTCCTCGGGGATGTTTTCCGAGGCGGATGTTCGTACTTTGAAATGCTAATTGCCTCACGACGTTGATCGCGGTACTTCGCAATTAGTGTTCCGGAAACTGTCGCGCGGTGGGTTAACGAGCTCGCGAGCCGGATTCCAGCGTCCGCGGTGCTCGGATTCGTCATTTCCGCTCGCCATATCTTGCGTTCGGTACTCATCCTCGCGGGGACGCGCGGCGTGAGAGAAATTTGGTCGATTTCGCGAAATTAACCGAGGGTGATTCGAGGGATACAGCTATATCGACGAACAGTTTCGCTCGAACAACGCGTCGATCTTTATCGAAAAGTCGACGACGATACATCCTCTCCACGGGACACGTAACGCGCAATCGTCAGAGACGCCGGTAATTGGCGTCTCGGCAGGAATTTGAACAGACCTTGCCGCGGACCCGGGCTCCTTCTGGTCTTGAACTGACGCTTCGTTTTATTTTATTTCCGCTGCTTTATCGACGTAAACAAGAACGCGATCGAACGCGGAGGAAGCGGCAACTCTCGTCGAGGTTCTCCGGCGTGCCTTGACCGTCGTCGAGACTTTAAGCTTTGAGTTTTTTTTAAGCTCCGTTCATTTACTCTCTCGCGGTTGAGGACCCCTCTTCACTTTTTCTCCCGCTTCTTGCGCTTCCTCTTTCGCTTCCCTCGTCTGTTTTCTCTTTGACCGGTATTAACGGCCTCTTTTTTTTTCGTCCCACCGAGCCTATTTATTCTCGTTATCGTCGGCAAGGAATCTACGGGGAGTGGCGTCTAATGGGGGAGGAGACTTAATTTCTAATTATCTCGTATTATCTGTATTCCTTTCGACATTTCTATAGCCTCGTCACTTCTTCACCTTTAACCATTGGATGAATCTGTGAAACATTTGTGAAAAATTGCACTCCTGTGTAGGTACGTATAATTCGGGTCTTCCAAAAGACCCGAATATAAATTTTAATATAAATTATATTTTGACTACAAAATGTAATAAGCTTACTCAGCGAAGAAAATAACATTAGATGTTATACATGCTTTTTCATATTGCGCTAAATATATTTATCTTCAGAAAATAAAAATAAACGTAAATCAATCGATCATTAATTATGAGTTGTAGTATTTTTTTTTCTACTGCCGGGTCCCGCAGATCCGATCCCTACGCGTCTAAGGGTTAAAACGCGTGAATTCTTTAGGTGCATCGACAGTGAAACCCATCGCACGTGCGTGACTGACAATTCGATTTCCCGATCGGCCCTGCTTCCCATTTCAGGAATATTTCTCCGCCCTCGCGCGCGAAATAACCGAACTCCGCCGATCAATTATCCTCTCGCGTACATGCGTCTATCGTTTTCTTCAATCATACTCGAAACCCGTAGCCGCGAAGGGGAGGTATACGACGAGCTCTTCGCGCCGGGATTCGCCCGCCCGCTGGGGCCCCGGGGTTCAACAACCGATGTTCGAAATTGCCGAAATTGCAGGCCGCGCGTTCGCGAGCCGAGTACTTGACCCCGATGGCCCCCGAGTACGCGTGTGTAGGTATAGGCGAGCGCGCGCGCGCGCGCTCTTACATCGGGGCCCTCTCCGCCGCCGCCAGTCATCGCGCTTTCTCGCGTGGGATCGCGTCGTCGATGATTGCACGTATGCCTCTCCATGTGTAACGCATCTCGTGTATTGGGAAAAATAAATTGGTCAGTTTTTAACCAGAATCTTGAAAATGATATCCAAACCGTATGGTAAAATGTGGATCCTCTCTCTCCTTCTGTTTGGTTAAATTGGCCATTTTTGGTTAGAATATGTTAATATTTAGTTGGAATAACTGAATATTTGGTACGATATCCAAATCGTTTGATGAAATGTGGATCCTCCTTCTGTTTGGTTAAACTGACCATTTTTTGGTTAGAATAATTAAATATTTGGTTAGAATATCTGAATATTCGATACGATATCCAAACCGTATGGTGAAATGTGGATCCTCCTTCTGTTTCGTTAAATTTGCCATTTTATGGTTAGAATATGTAAATATTTTCTTAGAATAATTGAATATTTGGCACGATATCCAAACCGTTTGATGAAATATGGATCCTCCTTCTGTTTGATTAAACTGACCACTTATTGATTAGAATAACTAAATATTCGGTTAGAATATCTGAATATTCGAGACGATATCCAAACCGTTTGGTGAAATATGGATCCTCTCTCCTCCTGTGTTTGGTTAATCCGACCACTTTTTGTTTAGAGTAACGAAGTATTTAATTAGAATAATTTTGAATATTCGATTCGACATACCAATATTTCGCTTGGAATAACTAAACGCATTAAATCCAACTAGATGCGTTTTATCATTTTAACCTAATTAATTTCTCAGAGTGTGCGAATATACGTAAACGTCGCAACGCGGTGCAGCCGACGCGACGTCGACCCACCTGTACATCACAAAACAGAGACGTCGATTCGCGCTTAAAACCCGCCAGGTATGCCAGATAAACGCGGGAACACGCGTATCCTCCGTCCGAGCGACCCTAATGCGCAAATAATCGCAGCCCGATCGCCTCTCCGTATCATTTAGGCCTTCGCGCGCGCGCGGTTTTACGAGTATCACCTCCCGCGGATTTCTCGTACAGTCATTTCGAGCGAGAGGGTGGAATCGCCGCGGACGAGACGCGCGAGCGCGCGCGCGTGACCCCACGTGTTCCTCGTGCTCTGACGTAATCCGCCGGTTCGACTCGATGATTCGAGTCATCTCGCGTTCGAAGCTCCGGCCGGAGGAGATTCCTCCGCGGAGATTCGGTGGGAACAAGGAGGACGGACGGCCGGGCTACGTGACTCGGTCGATTCTCTTCTGGCCGAGTTTGGTATTGGTGTATACAGAAGAGTGTACGGCGAGAGGTTCGTATCTCGAGACACGGAGGTACCGAAAAATTGGCGGATCGGCGAGTGCGCTCTCTCTCTCTCTCTCTCTCTCTCTCTCTCTCTCTCTCTCTCTCTCTCTCTCTCTCTTGCGTGCGCGGGCTTTGTAGTGCTTCACCGCTGGGCGGCGGTAATCGAACGATTTAAAATAATCTCGAGTTTATAGCAGGTTGCCGGGGGATCGTGCCCTCGGAATGGAGACCTTGACCGGTGGGGGGAGGCGTCGCGAGCGAGTATAACGTCGGCCAGGACACGACTCGCCGCTGTCCCTATCCTTCGACTCTCGTATACGCGAGTGCAGCTTCCTTTTTGCGTCGTCTCTGCCGATCCGCGTCGCTATTATCGGACTAATGACGCTATCGAATGTTTACGATTTTTTTTCGGCAGAACGTTTACGCGGTGGATGTTGCAGTTTCTGCGGGGTAGAAGGGTAGACCTGATCGATCATCGATACGGGATCGGGTTTAATGGAGCGTACGCGTTTTTCACTGTATCGGTTCGATCGTCCGGAGCGGAATGATCCTACGATATTTGTTAACATCGCGAGACCGGAAGTTCATTAAAGATGCACTGAGAAAAATAACTTAATTGATTTAATGCGAATCCTGGAGACGATTACCAAATCGTTTAGTGACCCAGGCGGAGAAATGCTACATGTTTTGTATACCTATGATTCGTATGTGGTTTTGGTCATATATGGTTTATGTACACTGAGAGAAAAATACAGTAAATTTAACTAAATTGGCGGTTACGGGTGGGCGAATGCAGATCTAGTTACTTGGACTAATAATTGACTTGATTGGCCAGCCTGTCTTCTTGAAATAGCCGTTAATCGTTATATCCAAATTTATCAGTTGGCGCAACAAATTCTGCATATCCCCACTCGCAAACGCAGATTTAATTGAATATATTATATAATCTTCTCCTCTCAGTGTACGATTTCTATATTAACCACATAAAGACTATATATACATAGATTTTTAAATGACTATATAATCAATATCTGTAGTCTATATATGATTATTATAGAAATCATATATAATCCATACATGACCAAAATCACACATGTGAATCATATATAATAAAACATTTCCGCCTGGGGAAATATGAATCCTCTCCATGGAGGATGCATCTGTTTGGTCAAACTGACCATTTTTTAGTTAGAACAACTAAACGTTTGATTGGAATAACGAAATATTTGTTTAGGATAACTAGATATTTGGTTCAATTGACCAGTATTTTGGTCAGTTGTCATTGTGTCATTTTAGCCTAATTATTTTTCTCAGCAAAACAAATAAAGCACGATAATGAAAAAAATATTTTTAAAGGCGAAGGCCGACGCGCGGGAGAGCGATAAAGGCACCGAGGAGGAAGAGGAAGAAAGAGAAACGACGAATCGACGATTATAAAGGCCGATCAGGATTCCGCGTAACGATCCTTTTCGTTTCTGTACAAAAAAGCGGGAGTTGTATTTCTTTTTCCGTCACCGGCGAGGCGACCTTCGCGTCCCGCCACAGTCCGATTACCCGCGAGGTACGTTAACGAGTCGATCCCCCTTGGGCGTGACATCATCGAAACATCCGAGTTCGCCGGTCCGTGCCAAGGCACCTGTCGCGGAACCGCGGGCGGTGCATCGCTGAAAGAACGCAACCGGCTCCGGCGATATGAGATCATCGGTAACAGAAGATTCTCGCGCGTAGGAATCACGACAGGTTCGACTCGCATTACGTCATTGGCAGGTATCATCGGAACGGCAAAAACGGCGCCTAGTCATGCAACCTTTCGCACGGCGTCTCACGAAAACGGACGTCTGCCGCGAAAGCGGTGAATACGCTGACGATTAGATCGAGGTTCCTATCGCGCCGAAGGATTCAGAACGTGGAATGTATATTTTGAAAGATTATTCCGCTGGACTGAAAAATTGCTCGTTTAGTAAAAAATTTGAATTTCGTGGAGATCGAAGGATTTTGTTTTTCCATTCGTTTGCCTCTGTCCATTTTTCCAATTCGAAACGGAGATTCGATATTTCTTCGTAAAGAGCGGACAATCGAGCTTAGTTTTTTTCAAATAGAACATTTAAGCTCAGACCATATATTGTATTTCATTCGAAGAATAACCGTTAAAGCGCAGGAGCAGCGTCGCACTCTCTATACGAACCCTCGAACTTACGTCATTATCACAGGTGGTGTAGTGACGACGAGATCGGATTGCTCGTTAAGAGAAAAAAAAAGCCAGTCAGATATACGTCCGAGTCGAGAAGTGGAATAATCATTGCTTTCCAAACAGGAACTCGGAATGGTTTACCGATGAATTAGCTAGTAGTAGCGAGCAAACGCGCTACGCGCGGGCCGCCCGTTCTCGCCGTGCGAGTGGCAGTGGAAATAGACGTTGCTCGTCGGCCAGTCGCTACGGCCTACGCGTCGCGCGGTCGAGTAGTAAAGCACGGTGGCGTTCCACCGAACCATTACGGCGTCGGCGGGGAGAAACGTGATAAATCCTCCCTCCTCCCGCACTCGGATTTACTTTTCGCGTATACACACACATGCAGCGAAGAAAGTGTACCGTCAAGTCGACACTTTCGATAGCTCGTATGGAAAAAAATAATTTATCAGTGTAATATTATTTAAGTTAGGTACTATAACAAATATAGGGACAACAGATCGATTTGCTGTGATAACGAAAAGAAAAGAAAGAAAAGCAACGATTTTCATTGTAACCCAGAAAACCTGTCAACTATTTTCATTCCAACGGCAAACCATTTTTGTTACCGTGGCAAAAAATGCCGCTATAATAATTAACATTCGATGTTGTTACTAAGCCAAAATTCGTTTTTTCCGTTCGCGCATACAGAGAAAAAGAATTATTCCGTTCTATTAATAATTACTTGCAGGGTCGTAAGTAATTCTTTATTTGCATCAATTAAATCTCTTTTCAAATTAACATTTCTTCCTTGCAATCACATACTGCTCCACGAGATCGTAAAGAAGAGATATCAAAAATCGATGTATTAAAAGATTCACTTGATAAAAATAAATAATTACAATACTTGCGATCCTGCAAGTCATTTTCAGTAGATCCAACTAATTCCCTTTCTCCTGGCAGTTTCGGCGCGAGGTTCTCCCCGCGACGACTCAGTTCGGTTACAAATCGCCGCTTCATCCATACCGGTTACATAGTCGAAGCGCGCTAATCTCCCAGGTATAATTAGGTAATCATGTCAGCTGCCCCTGTACATCCGGACCATTATTTATTACTCGCAGATGCCGTATCCTCCGCTTACACACGGGGGAGCACTTCTGCGATCGAGGCTGCGACGCGCGAGGACTTCGAATCTCTAACGGGGGAAATAATTGCGCGCGGAGCGTACATCCGCGCGGGTTAATGGAATTTTCATCCGACACCTCGAACACTCGGCCTCACGGCGCACGGAGCGAATGACGCGGCGCGGCCTCCCGCGTTAAGAAGCGCTCGGAGCGAGGTAACTAACTTCGTTATCGGTGCCATTACGCGTCCACGCGTCCGTTACCGATCGAATCTACCGACGCGGACCGGAAGAATGCTCGCTCGCTTCTGCGAATGGACACCGCGCGCAGCTGCGGAGCGTCGGACACGCCTACTCGCCGGAGCACGGATACGCGGGGCGATCAGTCGCGCGGACCGTGGGTATATCGGAGACTCGTCGCAAGCGATCGGCTGATCTTTATTGCGGAAAGGCGCGAGGCTGCACAGGTGCCGATCGGGTTTATAACTCACGCTTCTTCCGCACGCGATCTCACGCGTGTCACGACGTAGGTGGAGCGTGGATATTCCTAAGCACCCGTATACCGGCATCGTCGTACCGATCTCTCTCTCTCTCTCGCGCGCGCGCATTCGTTTAACCCGCAGCGCGCGAGCGCGATCTAATTGAAATGTAAAGATTGCCCCATTAGCATAATCCCGTGAACTTGACACCGGGCGAATGCGCGGGGATTTCGTGCGTGAAAATAGCTCGAAGGATCGCGGGCGTGGCGGATACCCCGCGGGAAGCTGGACCGTTAAATCTTTTATTTAACCGCTAATTAAATCAGATGCCACCGAAGATAGCCGCTCGCGCCGGAAACGAATAGACGCCGCGCCGCGCCGCGCGCAATGTTCCCAGGGGGACGAAATTTATGTTTCGATAACGGTCCGCGCCAGCGACGCCCGTGAGATTTCGGCGAGGTTGCGTGTAATCCTCGGATCTCGGTTCGCGCTTGCGCGGAAGAGGGAAGAATCGGAGGAAGAAGCGCGCGTTTATACGAAAAAAAAAAAATGATTTTGCAGTCCCGGCAAAATCGGGGTTTGCTGAGAATATTATGTCATTGTGACAAAAATATTATTCGTCGCGACGACATGTAACGTCGAATAATAATAAAAATATGTACCGAGATGGCAAATATTTCTACCGAACAAAAATTTCACTGCGACTATAATTAAATTTGCCGTTATCGGATGTAGCAATTTTGCCACCATAAATTGTACTTTCGTCGTGACGTCAAAATATTCTCAGCAAAATTTAACTTTGCCGAGACTGCGAAACCCCTTTTCTCGAGTATATCTAAAAATAACTTTATCGCGTGACATCGTGGAGCCCGCGTTCCCCGATTTTCTTCGCGCGGGACGCCTTTGAGGAATTTCGCAACTTTAAGCGGCTGCCTGTTCTGCATGTCGACCGTTAATGACGGCAAGCGCATCTAAACGTATCCGCGTAATTTACATGCTCGATTCTTAACTGCACAGTATATAGGTATCTCGGCTGGATAAATTTAGCTCCTTCGAACCAAGGTTCGCCCAGCCGTTCGAGGTCGACGGCGAACGACAGAGAGACGAGACGTCCGAATTTTCCGCTCGGCGACCCGCACTGCGAGATTTCACGTCGGATTTCCGGGGTGTCGCGATGAGCCGGACGAAAGTGGATGCGTAGAGAAAAGGAAGGTACGCAATTCGGAGAACCTGTGTATCGATTAGTCTATTAACTCTATTTAATTTGAAACAGTACGTCTTGGTATAGAACATTATTTAACGAAATTAGGACGTTTGTACTTTTTTGTGATGAAAAGTAAGTAAATTAGTTTAATTTATATACAGATATTCTAAATTGTCAACCGTATTCCGAATTGCCTTTATTTTCTCTAGACATCAGTGCACTGTACAAATAATTGCTAGTGTCGAACAAATATTTCTTTGATCAAGAACACAATGATCTTAAAAATGTTTACACCGAGAAAACGATACAGTAGATTTAACTGAATCGGCAGTTACAGGTGGGAGAATGCAGATCTAGTTACTCGGATTAATAAATAATTGACTTGAATGGATTACAGCCAATTTCCTTCGAATAGTTGTGAAGCGAGTAATTCTGAATTCTCCCACCCGTAAACGTTGATTTAATTGAATATACGAGTACCATTTTTGCGCAGTATAAAAATACAGGTTCTTGGTCGAAGAATATATTATATATTTTTAATTCAAGAGTATCTTCATTGAGACGAGAAATTCTTCCTGCGCGAAAAAAAAAACAATTATTCGAGCCTGTGTTAAATATCTTCGTACGCGAAGAAAACCATGGTTCGGTCCTGGAATTACGTCATGTTTTTGATTCAAGAAAACATTCTTGGCACAGCAGTTACTTCTCTCGGTGCGGAGGAAGGGCGAATATATTTCTCCTGGCTCTTTCACAGAGAAAGCGTAGGTGTCGACGTCTCCTAATTCTCTATTCAACGCTTCGAGGACGTTATGTACGCTGCGGCTTTCCGGGGTAGGCTCAAAAATCGCCGGTACCTATTGATAAATCTAACGTCGAGAGGATGTTAATTCTTCACTTTGCCACAGGTACTTAAGCGAGCATCATTAGCTCTCTCGCGCGTAAAGGTTCGCCCGGCTAGTCGAGGCCGCGGTAATTGCGAATGTCCAAATTTTGTGCTTAATGATTCCTCTCGCTTTGCGCCGGACTTTCAAGGCGATCGTAGGTCAGCCGCGAATAAATAAATATTCCGATATATCTGTACAGGCGAGAGAGAAGGCGAAACCTTTGTTTCGCCGCGGGTATACTCGAGCAGATCTCGTTGGCTCTCTCGAGCATGCATACGATTCGCCGCTGGAGTCGAGGTCGCGTCAGATTACACCGATCGCCGAATTTTCTGCCCGGCGATTCGTCGTCACGTGTCACGGCTGCGGGGCATAATTAGTTAGACGTGTAGATTAGCTTACAAATGGATAAATGTAGGGGCTGTATCACCAAAGGATGCGAATTAAATCAACGCGTTACATCAGATCAAAGGTTTTAACCGCGGTTGGCTTTTCGTCACGTGCGCGCCGGTGCATCAACGATCCGCGCGTGCCCTTGCGTCGCGTTATTGAAATCCACGTTAAAACTCGATTGGGCAGTCGAATGCGTAACTCCCAATTAAATTATTCAACGTGGATGATGTAATCGATGAACGCTACCGTGCCAGCTCATCGCCGATAGATAAAAATAAACATTTCTCGATTCCTCGGTCGCGCGATGTGCCAAAATCTATACGAATAATTACGGCGTCGAAAAACTCTCGAATACTCTCGATGTATCGAGAGGTACTTCTCGGTACACCGGGAGAGCCAGCGCGTGATTGATCGATTGAGAGAAGCCGCTGTATAACATTGCAGACGCGAAAAATCGAAAGTGAAGCGAGGCACGTGTCGCGCGATATTCCAAAATCTAGCCGAGGCGAAATTTTATCCCTATTCATTTAGGCTTACAGCAGGTCGATTTTTCATTGTATTGAAACCTTATGTTGAGCCTTGAAGAATCCGCTGGTGAACATTTCACTAACTTTAGGTTCAAAATAGGAGCTTATAGGCTGAGTAGGCCAATGGTAGGTCGAATGGAGTAATAAAAGCGTCAAAATAGAGGTACAATTTCGACTCGGTTTGTACGCATAATAAATAATAATTGATCTTCAAATAAAAAAATGTTCGAATTTTTTAATTCAATTTATAATCCGCATACGTACCTATTCGATGTCACACGAAAAAGAAAATACCCGAAAAAAATAATTATTCGCAGAGTTATAAATGCGTTCCTCTTTACAACATCGTGACGTCATCAAAACGCCAAAGAGACGCACTTGTATCAAGTTGCGAGTGCGAGAGTGATAGGACTCACAGCACGACGGCGTAGCTGCATTTCTAAATGTCGTTTTCCAACTCAGATAAAACCGAAAATGAAAAGTGAAAAAACACAGGGTAAATAATTTTGCCCACATTTTTCGACATCTGTGTGTGATCGATAAAAAAAATTACTCAAAGACCGAATTCTGAGGTACACCCAGCGTCTCGGATTCTGTCGCTATAGTGACTTTCTACCAGCCAATGAACAATCAATTCTCATGCCCTCATTAGCTACGGTGGCGTCTACTCCCGTTAATGAAAGCACGAGGATTAATTAATCATTGGTTGGTACGTTTAAAAATAACATTTAAAAAAGTCACCAGAGAGACAGAATCTCAGTACAGCGAGAGCAGCGCGCGCGCGCGGTTGATCGATCGAGAGAGGAGCCGCCGTGAAGCACCGCGGACGCGAGAAATCGAAAGTGAAGCGAGGCACGGGTCGTTAGGCTAATCCGAATTAAGTATGCCGAATAGATAATTCGTCGTTGCCCGCGCTGGATGGGATAATCGCCGGGTTAAGCGGCCCGAGCTGCTCCGCGAGAGCTTCTCCAAGGGATCTGGGTCGCGCGATCGGTCGACGCGCTGGAAATTCGTTGCAACGTCCGTCGCCGGACGAAGCGCACTGTGGGAAGGTGCGGTTCGTCGCTCGAAATTGAAACTTCGCTGCGCTCGTTACGGCGCATTTATATTACGAGAGCCAATCGAGGCGCAAGAAACGTTCTCGCATATTTGCACTCTCCAGGGACCCGCCGCCGCCGCCGCCGCCGCCGCCGCCGCCGCCGCCGCCGCTGCCGCCGCTGCGCATTGTGTACGTGTATTATATCTCGCATCGCGACCGACCCCGCGCTGTATCCTCGATGGGAAATTATTTATTTCCGCGATTAGCATCTCGCCCGGCTTGCAATCGGCGATGCGTTCTCCCACGAGTATCGGAATCGCGCTGGCCACCTGTGCGTCTTGCAGCCTCGTTCCCCCCGGCGCACAGCAGCTGAATCGTCGCGGCGATCGCGAACGTAACTCGCCGGCTGCGGCCTTGGCGGGAACTAGGAATCGCGCGGTACAAGGCGTCGAATCTCGACGCTTCTCCCGTATAGGAGGATCGATCGGCCCGCGACCCCGTAGGCTTTCAGCGACACTTCTTCGCCGCGGTGTACGAGTATATATATATGAGGAGTTAAATATCTTTCAAAACGCAGTTTTTGAACAAAACTTTGTTTTCAGTAAATCCTCATTATTTGTTCTAAAATTAGAAATTGCAATATCTAATTTTTGCAGGTGAAAATATGTAGCGTTAAAAGTGCCATAAAGAATCTAGTAAAGTTTAAAAATCTACACCCAAATAAAAGTTATTAAAAAATAATTAGGATTTACTGAAGACAAGGTCTTGTTAAAAAACTGCGTTTTGAAAAATAGCTCCTTGTATACTGTAAGCGTTCGCGTTTCGCTCTACAGTAAAAGAAAAGGTGTAGTTAAATAAAAAGCTGAGAGAAAAATTTATTTGACATAAATAGGAATTTGTACACATCGAAGCAAAATCTATTTGAATTTGATAAGCGTTTTGCTCATCTTTTTAATCCAGTTGAATACGAACGCAATAGAAAAATTTATTTGAGATAAATGAGAATTTATTTATTCGCATCAAACAAAAGTCCATTTGAATTGAACAAATGTTTCGCATATCTTTTTAATCGAGTACGAATCCGGTAAAACATTTTTCAAATTCAAGTGGACTTTTGTTCGATGTAAATAAATTCCCATTCACCTCAAATAAACTTTTCCATTGGGTTTGCATTCAACTGGACCTTTTCCCTGGGTATATCGGTCTCCCAGTTGTTCTCCTTTATAGAAAAAAATTGGACGTAAACAGTACATCGATTGTTGCAAATTGTAACACTTTCTGCACCAACCATGTGACAGGTGCAGGACAACGTTAAATTTACAGCAGAAAAATGTTGAATTTACCAGGAAAATGTAAGATTAACAGCAGAGTCGGATACAGTTTACATGTCGAGTGATTAATTGTACACGGAGTTTGGTTGCATTTACAAAAATATATTTGTAACTTCGACTTTGTTGATCCAAAACATCAGCATTTTTTCCCGTGCTTCTTATAAAAGATATCAGGACGCATATCGAACGTTCCATTTCGAGGGTGTCTCTATCAAGAAACGGGATAAACGTACTAACGAGGAAGAGGAAGAAGATTACGAGAGAACTGTATTCAAAGAATTCGTTTCGGCTTGAAACGTCTGCTCCCACGTTCGCCGACAGTTAGATCGATGAGGCAAGACGAATTGAAGTCTTCGACCTTGCCTTGAAATTTCGTTTATCTTTGGGCGCGCGATACTGAGATATTTATTTTTCGAAGCGATCAAATATTATTAACTGATCGACGAGTAGGTATTTCTTCTCGGTGGAGAATTTTTATTGTATAAATATATCAAATATCAAATACTATGAAAAATCGACCGATACGGCAGTCTTTTAAACTACCCGAAAGATATTTACCGTTACTCAAAGATGCGTGCGATTCCAAGGTCAGGTCAGACGCTTCTTATTCGTCTAGCCTTATCGATCTTTCTGTCCGGCAGACGCGAGAGTAGACGTTTCAAGCTGAATCGACTTTTTAGCAAGATCATCTTTCGTGATGTCTATACTACAAAGGACTATTCAATGCCTGATTCTAAACCGTCTGGGTACATTTTTTTAGTTTTTTTCAGGCATCGTCTGGAAAAGTTCTCGAGATTCTGCTTCCAGCAGACATTGAACTCTTATAATTTTTGCTTGAACGGATGAGTATCGAGCATCGCGTACAAATATATAAATAACTGTTTAACAATCCGAATAAAAAATATCTTCGTACATAAAATCGTCGATATCTTTTATTTCCTTTGAGATGTCCACTTAATAATTGTGATTTTCGTAATCATCACGAAAAAATACATAAGATAGGGTGGTCGAGCGATCGATTCCAGAGATTTTGATTTTTCCGAAAAATTGAGAAAAATGTGATTTTCGCGAAAATCGAAATCTCTGGAATTGATCACTCGACCACCCTGTTTTATGTATTTTTTCACGCTGATTACGAAAATCACGGTTATCGGATGCAGATCTCAAAGGAAATATAAGTTAACGCTTATTTTATGTACAAGAAAATTATTTTTCCACGAAAAATCATCGATTACTTGGCGTTCTTTTGAGATTCCATTGATATATCGGTGATTTTCGGAATCAGTGCGAAAAAATACGCAAAACAAGGTCATCGAGAGCTCCATCCGAGAGATTTCGATTTCCGCGACAATGTCTCGGAAATGACATTTTTGTCAATTTTACGTAAAAATCGGACTCTCCGAAATCGAACTCTAGACCGCTCCATCCCACGTATTTTTCCGACTGACTCTACAAATCCGCCGAAATATCGACGATTTTCCGACGGAAATCACGGTAAGCGGTTCGCGGTTCGACGGAAATATATAACCTTTCAAATGTGTCTTCGACGCAACCAAGCTCGCCGATCGCATCGAAACGAAACATCCGACAGACGCAGAAGCGTGAATTTTCAGAATTCCTTCGGGACTCGGAGAAGGCGACCCGAGGCGAATCGCCCCGTCCGCGACGTACCGTGAAATCCGCCTTCTCGCTTTACTCGCAGTGGTGCGTAAATGACATCGCGGCATCGCCCGCTTTTTCTCTCTCTTTCTCGCTCTCTCTCGAGATCCTCGACTAAAACGCGCGCGCGCTGGGCAGCATCTCACGATACTGGGCATTGGCACTGTGTCGCTCGAACCGTGACCGCGGAGCAGCTCGCATTCGCGCGCCACTCGACAGACGCCGGGACCTGCTTAAATACCCATTAATTGGCACTCGAGTAAATAGGAAGTCAGGGGTGGCAACTGGCGGCGCGCCGCGGGACACGGACCGAAGTACCTGTATACGGGGAGGAGCTTCGGGTACCATAACAACCACGTGCATCCACCTCTAATTTGTTCGTGGCCCGCGATAATTAATTGCCCGCGTCCGTTACTCGGTTGCGTCAGATAAGAAAAGACTGCAGCAAAAGGCATACAGACGCTCGCAACAGTGCTCCTCTCGTGAACTGGACGCCCGCTCGGTTATAACAGAGGTGGCTATATATACACACGTGCAACAGCATATCCGTTTGCGCGCGGGGCAAAACCGTCGGAGGAACCGGCATCGGCCCTCCGGCGCTTCTCGAGCGCCGTTCCCAAGAGAGCGCCTCCTCTGTCGAGAGATACACCTACTTTACTTGTATATTTACATCGTTTCTCAGGCTGCGCGGCGACTGTGGCCGCTCGGGTGGGACCTGCGAGACGTTTCCGGCTCGTAGACGCGCGCGCAACCGCTACGCTTCGTATTAACGGGAGATTTTGGATAATACGCGCCGCGTGGTAAAGTTTACCGCGATGTCCGGCGCTCGATTCTTGTTGCTACGGCGCGCAAACATTGAGAGAAAAGTGGGCGGTAAGAGCAAGTGTAATTGCAAGGTCAAATTTTCCTGTGTGTGGTTGAGAAATAATATATTTATGATTGCGAGGACCATGAACGTAAATGATGCATTTTGCTGCGTACCCGCAGCGTGTAAATGAAATAACTTTTGTTGCGTGGTTATGGTAATAATAAGATTGTAGTTTATGATAGCCATGCACCATGGTCAAGCTGACCAGGATGGTAGATCAATAATATTACTACATGGTAATATCAACTGCAAAGAGAAAAAAAATAGTAGATTTTACTAACAATCTGATTACTTGAATTAAATAATTTGGTTGTAACGATGAAAAATTGTTTAACGAAAATAAGCTGTAATCGAGTCTGACAAATTATTAGTTCAAGTACCACAAACTAGATCTAAATTTTTCCGCCAGTGACTGCTAATTTAGTCAAAATTACCGTACTTCTTTCTCCGTGTATAAAAAAAAAGGCTGGGAACATCTATCGACTATATTTCAAATTGATCTGGCTGCAGCAATCGTAATCTCTTGTTACTGTGATCAAAATTTCGCTGTTTCGAAGTATTATGAAAATGATTATGGTTGGTGGCAAAATCGATCATGATTTCTAGTTGAATTACAGTTCTTTTAACCAGATTTTCCTCTCAGTGAGGAAAAGAATCGCGCGAGGTACCGGACATCATCTCCGTACTCAAACGCACGCTACACACCGCGTGACGACTCCCTGCTTGGCAATTTTTGCCGAGCAGGTATTTTACTCGCCAGTAGTGCGCCGATCGCCTCTACTCGTCGTGCGAAGAATCGCGAACCGCCGACGGAAAGCGCGATCGCAGCGGCGAGCCAACTCCCGCGGGGGCAGCATTCTCGGGAGCGCGGAGGCCCCGCCGCGATTGTTACGGGTGCGGACTCCGAATTACGGAGGAAGGAAAAGGGAGGAAATCGGTACTTGCGCTCGTAACTATAGCCTGTACGGGTAGTAGCTGACGGAGGATACCTATCGATGAACCGGAAACGTACAGTCGTAAAGGAGTTTCAGAAAAAGCTGAGGTTTAGCCGACGGATGTCTGAATTTTTCGTGGAAATTGCATTGTTTCGGAATACGACGAGAGTGAGATAAATATGCGGTATTCAATTTCGATGTGTTACCTTTAATCGTACACAGAGAGAAAGAATTAGTTGGATCTGCTAAAAATTACTCGCGGGGTCACGAGTAATTATCCATTTATGTCGATGAAGTGTTTTATACATCAATTTCATATCTCTTCCTTACAATTATGTAGAACAGTTTGTGATTGCAAGGAAGAGGTATCTAATTAATATGAAGAAAGATCTAATTGCTGGAAATAAATAATTACTCGCGACCTCGTGAGTAATTTTTAGCAGATATCCAACTAATTCTTTTTCTCTATGTACGAAACACTATATACTGAGAGAACTAATAAATTGCTGGCATCAAACAGATATTTCTTGAATGAAGAACATAATATGATTTTGACAATTTTTAACAATACAGACTCTTGATCGAAGAATGTGATATTCTTGATTCGAGCTCTACGCATACATATTATCTTCATCGGGGCGCGAAAATCACAAGTATTCGAACCAATTAAATATTTCCTCGAACGGAGAAAACCACGGCTTGATCCTGGAATTTCATCATATTCTACCGGGGTCGAGGAGAAAATTTTTTTGCAACCAGCATTTATTTCTGCCGAGAATTCGCGAGACCAATGATCGTACGAGCTCGCGAAGACATCGACGCATACGTACACCAACTGCGTTTATCTCCGGCCGCGAAGGTGACAACGAGTCGCAATTGAATTTACGCCCGTCAAATGCATACCGGTGAAACAGGACGAAACAGCGGTCGCGACAACTGGGAGACACGTGGCCATCTAAGCGCGGAGCAAACCGCAACGAGAGCCGGGCAATCAGGCCGGACCAACTCGACCGATTGTTCCGAAATTGGCGATCGGACATCGTCACCCGTGCGACGACTCCTCGGCACGCATAACCGCGCGCACGCGCGCGGTGCGGAGGTCTCCCCGCTCCGTCACGGGCCTCCAGGCCGGAACAAGGGACTGTTTGCTCACGTTCCAGTCGCGCATTGTTTCCGAGCAACTCTTCCTCGACGCTAGAGGGTTCACCGCGCGGACCGGACGCTTTTGGCACCCGGCAGAGAGCACTCGATGATCGCGAGGGTCTTCAGAGCGCTCATTTCTTGCCGCGCTCGCCAAGCGGCGCACGACGAATCGAATCGCGTCGAGAAAAATGGAAGAGCTCTCCGGGCGCGCGGTCCTCTCGCCATTGTGCCCGGGCGGCTTTTTTGCGCGGAGACGTTCCGTCATTTCGCACGAATGCTCGTTGCTCCACTTAGCTGCTCGCTGTGACGGTGAGGCCACGAGGAGGAGGATGAGGAGGGGGAGGAGGGGAGTCGATATATAAGGTCCGGATGGAAACCGATCGCGCTCGAAATTCGTATCGAGTGAATCCGCGCGGGGAAAGGATCCGCTCCCGGTGTTCGAGAGCGCGCCGCGGAGGGGACGCGCTCGTCGCTCCACCGCGGCGCTTCCACCGCAAGCGCGCACGCGGACCCACCGCGCGGTTGCAGGGGTCATTAGCCATATTACCCACGTTCCTCCGAATTCCTGCAGCGCGGACCACCTGCGCCGCGCGAGCGCGAGGTTCAACAATCTCTTAAACATCGGTGGGAATCCACAATTAATGGATTTCACGCCTGTCGCCGACGCCGGCGGATCGCCGCGCCGCGCGAGGCGCTCGTTTCCCTCGGTGTATATCTGTACGGCGCGCGCGCGATATGCCGATCTCGCTCCCGTTCGATCGGTGACAGTTGGCGCGGGGGAAAAAAAGGGAGACCGAGGATGATCCCTCCTCGCTTCGCACTCTGCCGCGGAGTATGCGGCGCGCTGCGCAGGACGCACACCACGCGCGCGTTAACGGCCGAGTAGCCGATTCGACGGTTTTGATTAGCTCGGTCAGGTGGTAAAGATCTATATGGATTATATATATAGGTATATTTAATGCATGGAACGTATGTAAATTTGGACTCGTTAAATTTACATATGATTTCAGAATAAACCATATTATATCTTTATATGTGGATTGTGGAAAAATTAAAACAATTGAAATAATACTGTAGGGTAAAACGGGGTGAGTTGGCGAATGAAGTTGGCCCCTCGTTTCTACGGAAAGTACTAAAAACGAGGGGCCGACTTCATTCACCAACTCACCCCGTTTTACCCTATATAAATCGTACGAGTATATAGTCCGTATATGGTTCATATACATCGAAAAAAATTAATTGTAACATCAACAAGGTTTGTGATAAAATGCGGGACAAGGAAAATTTATTGTTACGATAGCTACAAGTTTAGTTATCGTAATTTTTGTTATAAGATTAGAGCTGGCGCTTGCAACTTCTACAAGTTTTACTAATAATTTTAACTAAAATTGTAGTTATCGCGTTGCAAGAAATTCACCTTGTCCCGAAATTTATCGCACATTTTTTTTCCGTATGTAAATTATATACAAATTAAATAAGCCCTTTATATGTAAAAAATATATATATATATAATCCATACACACCTTTTCCATCTGAGCGCTGCCTCCACCGCGCTCAGCCCCGATACCGTACCGCGCGCACGCGAGGAACAATTCTAGGATGCCCGGGAAAAAGAGTATAAGTCAAAGTCGCCTACCAAAACACTTCTACAATTTTCTACTACTTTCCTAGAGATATTTATGTGCTACATGCATTTAACGGTTCTTATGAGAAGTGTTATTTTCATTTTATACATTAATCAACAGTTTGTGTTTCAATATAAACAAATAAAGGTGCTTTCTGAGCAATACCATTTTTTGTCTTGTACTCTTTTTCCCGAGCATCCTAGAATTGAGCGGTCGTTTCATCCGTAGATTCAGGCAATCTTCACCTCAAATTCGTCTCGAGGCGAGAGATAAACATTGCGCTCGAGGTTAGACGATCCGGCCAGGATCAGCGAGTCACCGAGCGCCGCTTCAATTCTCACCCCGAAATCCCCGCCAACAAATTGGATCTTATCGGAGAGGCGCGCCGCTGCGAAAGAAATAACGCGAGACTCCGTAACTACATTATTTGTACAGCAGCCGATTAAAGTAACGACGCTCTCGATTCTCTTTGCTCCGCGGCGCTAATAAGGAGCGGTTCGCGGTAAAAACGCGCGTGTCGCCGACGCGCGAGGATTCCCCGTGCCTTCGGGAGGGGGAAAAAAAGCCTGCGGAGTGACATTTTGTTGCGGCGCGCCGCGTATTACCGCCGGTCTTCAATCCCCGCGCGGCTCCGCGGCGGAGGAAGAGCGCGCGGTAACGCGGCGCAATCGTCGAATACCGCGCGCGGAATCTCGGCGGGGGGGAGAAGCGACTACGGGACGTTGGCTTTTTTTCTCCGGAGTTCTTTCCGATTTAGGTATTTAACGCAGCCGCGCTGCCGCGTTCTCCAGGCGCTCCTTCGTCCTGCTATGCCTCGAATCCTCACAACTACGCGTCGCCACTTTTCGTCGATCGCGAAACGGAGATCGATCGAAGAATCCGACATCCTCGCGTCGGATTTCAATTGGTCGCCGTCTTAATGAAATACAGAGGCGACCTCTCGAAGGAGCCGCGCTGATTCGTCGAGGTCACGACACGCGTCGTCGCTCCGCGGCGGAATATGCGCCTTATAAAGTGGCGATCTGACATTCCCGCGTTCATTAGGCACCCGATCGATTCGTCATCCGCTAATTACAAGATTCGAGACTAATCGACGCGTCACCGACATCACCTCGTGCCATCCGACTCGAGAAATCCTCGAAAACCGTCGAAAGTGACAAGTCGTTCGGGTCCCGCGTTAATCGTTATCGCGTTAGACCGAGCGACGTGTGCGCCAGGGTCGATAAGCTGTCGACTTCGACGAGGCGAGCGATCATTCATTTCCACGCCGAACCGCTTTGCGCGATCGCGTGCGCGAATAGGTACCTGCGTATATCACGCGTCTGTCCGGGACGAGTACGGGTGTGTAGCTATGGGGTAATATCGTCGTGCCGGTCGCGATCGCGGACCGGAGCGAGGTTAGGCCTCCGCTGCGTCAGCTAGTTAGTTGGAGGGCACATTTATACGCAATGAATTAGCCGCTGCGCTCGAACGTATGTATAAGGGAGGACAGGTCGCCCACGCCGCGTCGCGGCAGCTGATATCGGTACGGGGCGCGCGCGCGCGGGTGCCTCCTATAGCCCTCTCTTCCGGGGGCACGACGTCGGGGTCCTTCGGTGGTCACAGCGTGGTCGATGGATCGTTTTAATGCGGCGGAAACTGTGCAGAAATTTGTTGCTCGATAAATCGACATTATTCGTCGTTATTTCAACCCCCTTCAAAAGGCGAGGAAAGTACTGAGAAAAATAATTAAGGTTAAAATGACAAAACACATCTGATTAAATTAGTTTAGTTATTCTGAACAAAATACCGATCGGTTGAACCGAAATTTCGTTACTTTCAATCGAAAAGTGGTCAGTCCGACCAAACAGATGGAGGATCCATATTTCGTCAAACAGTTTGGTCATCGTCTCCAAGATTTCGGTTAAATTGACCGAATTATTTTTCGTTGCTTTAGATTAAAATTATAAAAACGCATCTGATTAGGGCGTTTAGTTATTCGAACGGAAATGCTTGTCGGTTGAACCAAATATTACCTACATTATTCCAGCCAAAAAGTAGTCAGTTTAATCAAACACACAAATGGGGGATCCATATTTCACCAAACAGTTTGATCATCGCCTTCGAGATTTTGGGTAAATTGACCAAATTATTTGTTGAGAAAATTACGTAGGTTAAAATAATAAAACGCATCTAGCTAGACGTGTTTAATTACTCTAACCGAAATACTGGTCAGTTGAACCAAATATCTAGTTTTTCTCTAACTGAACGTTTAATTATTCTGATCAAAAAAGTGGCCAATTTAACCAAACCGACGGAGGGTCCATATTCGACCAAACAATTAGGTCGTTGTCTCCGAGATTTTGATCGAATAGACCAAATTATTTTTCTCAGCATACGCAGAAAATTCCCACGAGTAAAGGCATCGCATGCGAAGTGCGACTCATCCCACAGGCACCTGCGCGTGCGCTCCGTTAGAGTCGTATCGGTGACTCGCGGAATCCGATGGCATGGGATGACTCCCGAGAACCGCTTTATCCGCGATCGGGGAGTGACAATTTTTAAATTCATCCGCGTTGTGTACGTATGGGAGGAAATCCCGCGTGAATCCGGATGGCGGCGGTTGATCGTGGATAGTTACTTTGAAGTGGTTGGAATTAGCGATAAATTATTGTCAACCGCGCGGCTATACCGACGTTGATTTACTTCCGCGTGAGCTTGCTTCGCGTGCTTTCGCCTCGGTATACGGATTAATCATTGCCGATTCGAGTTACACGCTTTAAAGGAGAATTTACGAGATTTTTCTCCGTATATGGCCGCGTGCACGATACGCGTATTTATCATTATCGCCCTTCGTGCATTTATGTATAGGTACATGTAGATCACAGCGTCGTCGACTCCTTTCTATACCGCCATACCCGTGTTACCGCGACGTAAATAAAACCGACGACACATCCGCAGCCTTTTATTCCGTCACACGATCGATCGACCCCATTAATCTTCGCTCCAAAACCGTCGATATAGGTACTTACCGATAACGAGATCCGTCGCACCAAAACGGTCGTCGCTGCAATTGAAACGCGTGAGATCGGCAATGCGGAAAATCGGCAACCGGATAGGTGCACTCGCACGTGTTGCATCGCGACTTTGTCGAGGAAGGGGGAGGACGTCGCGACTCGTCGTCCTCCCGCGCGCGTTTTCGGGGCGATCGTTGATATTCTGCGACGCGTTCGCGACAATGGGCGCGCGATTCACCCGGCCCGGAGAACAACGGAGCGCGCTACACCCGCGAGTAGTTCAGGTACGCACCGATAACGGTACGTAGAGTACTACCATCCGCCTCGCGTTAACGCATCGACGCAATCGACGCCGACATCATCGCCCGATCGTATCCGCTTTCAGACCGCCGCGCGGTCGGTCGAAGAAGAGAAGAGCCGCTGATTAAAGTTTCTCCACATGCGCGACCCTAATGATATTTACGTCGCCGCGCGCGCGCGGATAAATGATCGTGCCGTAAACCATCGGGAAGGTCTCAGGATCGAGAAATTCGCGGGGAACGCCGACGAATGTGCAACCGCTGCGGATAGGCAGCGTGGAGGAAAGAGCGGAGAGAATAAAGAGAGGAGAGCGAGTCATCGTGCGACGGAGTCAGCAAAGTCACAGAGTGCGTTGGCGATTCAAAGGCGATTTTTAACCCTCTAAAGAGGCGGAACAATTTTATATATTTTCTGTACGATCCGTATGTGGTTTTGGTCATACATGGATTATATTATATGATTTCAAAAATCTGTATATTGATTAATATAGAAATCATATATAATCCATATATGATAAAAACCACATATGGATTGTATACAAAATATATAGAACTTGTGCGTTGCAAAGAAAGTTTTTTCTAAATTTTGGAGAAGGTTTATAGTAGGAGTTTTAAGAAAAAAAGTTTTTATAACGAAATCTCTGACGGAGCCCTAATTTGGTTAAAGAAAAATAGAAGTACAATCAGTGATAACTAGTAATAATTTTTTCATTTTTAAAGTTTTCTTCGTAAAATTTAAGGATGATTCTTGTGAAATATAGAACTTTGAAGAAACATATCATTCTATAGTGTGCGTTTCAAAAAAGATTTGTTCCGAAGCTTGGAAAGAGTTTATACTTAGTACGCGAGTTTTGAGAAAAAAGTTGTTATTTCGAGATCCGACGAGGCTTTAATTTTGTTGTGAAAAATAGGAGCAGGTACAGTCAGCTTCAAAATTAAAGTCCGAGTACACAATGACTACAGAGGGTTAACAAACGAAATTCCCGAGCGCAGCTATTATTTTCATCGCTATAACAATCCGTGCAAAGCCGCACGGTCGCGCGTTACCGACAAAGTCGATAATTTCGTCGATCGAATCGGCGCTCGGTATCGCGCGGCGCGGGAGAGGAGAGGTGCACGGACGCGACGCGAGGCCGGTGCGCGGCTTCGACGCGTGATGTCACTCGCCGTGACCCACGACCCCGGGCATATCGACGCGCGCGCGCGGGTCTCTGCAATTCCATTTCCAATGAAATGCCTGCGCGCGCGCGCACCTATGGCTATGGCTATGGCTATTAACTTCTCGTTATTCACCCGTTCGACCGAAGGAAAGCGCGCCTATTAATAGTCGTGCGCGTTTACGCCGCGCGAACAGGTGTTTCTTTCGCCGCGGCGCGGAATCCGATGAGACGCGACGAGTCTCCGATCCGGTCGCCGTCGTCGATGACGACGGGAAGGTCGAAGCCGGCCGCGCGCGGGGCGATCGAGGGCGAAGATTCACAATCGGGCGACGCCGTCATCGCTCGAGCACTTCCGTCGCGCGGTGTCTCTCGCCTTATTCGATACCGCGCTTCGCATATCTTCGACGCGCAAGATCGATGGCTATCGGCGCGATACGCGCGCCTGTCCGGCTGTATAACGTTGTGCGGTAATTAATGAGCGCAAGTGGCTTCGATTCGTTGGCGGCGCGTCACTGCAGCAAGGGATACGCTGCAGGGGACGACGTTGACGATTCGTGTGGCGCGCACCTGCGACAAACGCATCCTCGGCTGTTGCAGGTGCGCTCTGATGTTTTTTGTACTACACTGAGAAAAATAACCTGGTCAATTTAATCAAAATCCTGGAGACCATGCACCCGGGGAAAAGGTCTAGTTGAATACAAACCTAAAAACAAAATTTATTTGAGATGAATAGGAATTTATTCGGATCGAACAAAAGTCTATTTGAATTAGATTGATGTTCTACTGGATTTGTAGGTACTCGATTAAAAATATATGCAAAACATTTATCAAATTCAAATAGACTTTTGGTCGATATGAATACAATCCTATTCATCTTAAATACATTTGTTTTATCGGGTTCGTATTCAATTAGACCTTTTCCCTCAATGTAACCAAACGGTTTGGTAAAATATGGATCCTCCATCTGTGTGTTTGGTTTGACTAACTATTTATTTTCTGGTTGGAATAACTAGACGTGGAGTTAGAATAACGAAACCTTTAGCTCAAATAATTAAATATTTGATTCAACGTACTAGTATTTCGATTAGAATAGCTAAATTCGTTTAACCAGATGCGTTTTGTCATTTTAACCAAAGCTTTTTTCTCAGTGTACACCCAGGTAGAAAAGTTCTATGTGTACTATATATATAGATACATATTTGGTATACGGAACACATAAATTTTGGTTTATTTAATTTATGTATTGTTTAGTATTAGTATTAATATCAGTATTAGTATTATTTCAATTATTTTAATTTTTGGAAAATTCATGTATGATACACATATGGTTTATATTGAAATTATGTATAAACTTAATAAACTCAAATTTACATAGGTATGTCTTATACCTATACAAAATATATATAATCCATATAGATCTTTTCCACCTGGGCAATCATATAGAGAGTTTCTCATATGTATGTACGCTACCACAAAAATGATAAGCTCCCTTGTACCAACCCCCTTGCATATACGTATTGCGAGCAATATAAATTTCCCTCTCGTTTGCATCCTTGCAAGGACGCGTCCCGGAGCGACGGCTCAACGACTGTGAGCGTAATTGCGTCCTTTTAATCGCGCGCGTAATCATTACTAATCGACCGCGGCCAGACGATTGCGGCATCCGACCACTTTATTATTATACCGACCGAGGCGCCTGGTACATAGCGTAACTATAATGCCGCGCGGTCGCCGCATAGAAAACCTCCTTATTTGTCACGCTCATTGTGGGACTTCGCGCGCGGCTGCCGCCGCGAAGAGCGCGCCGCGCGCGCGGATCTGCCGATATAAGTAACGAGCGAAATAAGAGGTAAAAGGGCGCCGATTAATTTCCCACCGCGGGGCGTGACTCCAGCGGAGCTCGTTATACCCACCGCAACCCCGTCGCGCTTCCCCCGTGCCGAGTCGACTCGCGGCGTATGTCCGGACGGAAATATTCTACATAATTTGTACACGCGGGAAAGAAATGCGTGGTAAATTTCCGGACAAGGCCAATTCCTTGCAACGATAACTGCAATTTTAATAAAAATTAAAGTAAAACAAGGTAGAAGATGCAAGCGTCAGCTGTAATTTTTACTAAAATTGTATTTTACCACAAACTTTGTAAATGTTACAATTAATTTTGTTTCCGTGTATATAATCCATATGTAGTTTTGGTCATACGAGGTGTTTTCGAGGAACCTTAACACAGGAGACACACGAGTGCGAGAGAGAATATTATGACGTGTGCATAAGAGCCTCTCTGTCGCATAGACTTGTCCAGTTGGAGGATGTGCGACAGAGGCTCTTATGCACTCGTCACATATTCTCTCTCGCACTTGCGTATCTCCTACACCGAGGGAAAAGGTCTAGTTGAATAAAAACTTAATGGAAACATTTATTTGAGGTAAGTAGGAATTTATTCACATCGAACAAAAGTCTATTTAAATAAAATTAATGTTTCGGATATCATTATAATCGAGTACGAACCTAATAGATCGTCTATCTAATTCAAATAGACTTTTGTTCGATGTGAATAAATTCCTGTTTATCTCAAATAAATTTGTCTATTCGGTTCGTACTCAATTAGACCTTTTTCCTAAGTATATTATTTTCTCCAAAAGACTCCGTATATGGATTACACGTGACTCCCCTTCTATATAAGGACTGCATACAGATTTTTTTTAAACAGATACAGGTAACGCGCGATATTTTTTTTTATCTCGGAAGATCGCGCCACGCCGTTTTCGTCGTCCTTGCGATAAACCGCGATTTGGCAATTGCGACGGCGCGACCTCCGTCGCTTTCATCATTCGAGCGCGCGCGGTACGTGCTTCAGGACGTCCGCGAGACGCGGCCGTATAATTCGATTGCATTTGCATCTGCCGGTCGCTTGTTTTCGGCGGATCATAAGGACCGCGTTTAGATATCGAAATTCTATATATCGCGATGATTGAATCCTGTTGCGACAATCGTAATTTATGGATAGATGGCAGGCAGGACCTCGTTCTTCGCGGAATTAAATACCGAGCTGAGGTTACCGCGGAGGTATAATTAGCCGTGATTTATGCTTCAATTACGGTTTGACTAACTTCATTTTTTTCCCCGCGCGTCAGGTCAATATCGTGATGTAACGTGGCTTCCTAATCTACGCCATTCGTCATTTTTATTGGCGCGTGTCGCAACACACTCTCTCCCGTTTTCCAATCGGCACCGATTTCCCCTCCCGCTCGCCGCGAAGCACCTGATAAACCGCGGGTTTCTCATTAAGTCCACGTCTTCTTTTATCCAATTCCATCCGTATCTTCGACATCTTCATTAATTATAAAGCAGCCACTTCTACCCCTGTAAGAATTCGATTGAACGGTCTAACGATCACGCGCGCGCGCGCGCGCGGAGACATTAACATAGAAATGTTATTAGCGTCGACCGATCAGGAACCGCGCCGCCGCCGCCGCCGCGCCGAACTTCGATCGAGGAAGAGAAGCACCGTCGGAGGATGTCGCGCCCCAAGGCCGACGGCGTCCATTAGCCGGGGAATTATGATGCAGCTATCATCCTCGAAATTATTCATGTCCCGCGAGCTTCGAACACGCTGTTAGACGCGCGGTGAACATCTTTTTCGCGCCGGTGTTTTCGTGCGTTTAGAAGCTCGCACGCGCGGCCGTGACGCCAAAAATAATCGTCGAGCAATCGGTTTGCGATTTCGCCGCGAAACTTCGTTGCCGATATACGGGCGATATTCGCCTACGCCTCTCATGCATATATTTATGCTTACGCGAACACGGCGGCGAGGATATTGATAAATACCGTTTATTTATTGGGTTCTCGTACGTCGCTTCATTGAAATCGACGTTTATGGCCGATACGAAAATAGTTGATAATCGAATAACCCGTGTGAAACGTGTCAGCGATCGCGGCTTTTGCTGGCGATAGCAAAGACTAGGAATAGCGAATGGGTATCTAAAGCGGTTATCGAAAAGCTGTCTTCGGAGCTGACCTTTAGATTAGGTTCTAATCGTTGTAATATATCGAGCAGATTGCAATGAGGATACCGCGACAAAGCTATGGAAAATGAAAGAAAATGAAAAACTCGTAGCGTTCCGGGCGAGAAAGTTCTGTACACTCTGAGAAGAAAAAATAGCATACAAAATAATTTTGTTGAGTCGATTTGATGGACTAAAGAAACGTTTGTTGGATTATCCAAATGTTTAACTCCGCCATTTGAGTTTTCGTGAAATCGACCAAAGCATTTTGCGATTTCAAAACAACGTTTTGTTGGCTCGTATTCATTCAAAATATTGTGTTAGCCTAACCAAGAGCGTTCTTTCAGTGTATATTTCGTATATGATCCACATGTGGATTTGGTCATATATCTACGGATTACATAATAATTTCTATATTAACGGGACCTCATATTAAACATATACGGACTGTACATGGATTATACAAACATTTAAAAATCCAAATACAGTCCTTATATGATTAATATAGAAACTAAATATAATTAACATACCATATGAGGCTAAACTTACCCACCAAGAAAGAAATTTCAATCACTGTTCATTATCAATGAACTTTTGTCCTATAACAGAGACAAAAGATAAGTATATAAGACTTTGTTATATCTAGATAAAAATGTAATCTTCAAAAAAGCATTATATAAATATCACATCCAAAAGCCCATAGGTAATGAGACAATAGTGATTCAACTTTCTTTCCTGGCAAATAAGCTTAGCCTCATATGATATACCAAGTCCACATGTGTGTGAACCCGGTACAAATTATATAGAACTTCCACCTTGAGTAGTCCGCAATTTCTTCGACAACGCGCGAAAAATCGTGCCACGTGAATTTAAACAACACAACATTCAAATATCTGTTTCCCGTAAATCCCCCCCAAAAAAATGAAAGTAACAGCGACTCCCTACTACCTGCACACCTCGCGCAACACCTATCTTCCCGTCGCCCCGGTAGCGTCCACCGGGTGAGACGTCCGGGTCGGCTAAGCGCGCGCGCACCCATCGCGCGCGATCTGGCCTTTAATGGCTCCTCGTTATACGGTACCGCGCCGATTTTTTCTCGTCTCGCGCGCGAGTCTCGAACGCGCGTTGCATGCTCGCGGACACTTCTCTCCGCGCCACTGGTATCCGGTCATTCGGGTCCTCGGGTTCTCACGACCCGTTGCGCGTTGCGTCTCTCGAGAGACCCATATTTTCGCGGATGGATTCGAAAGTGCGCCAAAGCGTCGGTCGATCGGCGCGCGCCGCAGGAGCGGCGGCGAGGAACCGAGCGAAGAGATCGTCGCTATCGATACCCGCGCCGCGCGCGCAATCGTCGACGTCGTCGTCGTCGTCCTCGCGACGTCGCACCTGTTCTCCTCCATTCTTTTCTCGCGCGCTGACGATTCGCCCCGGCGTTCCGTTCGCGCAGGACGCTTCCCGCCACCCCCCACCACCCTACTACCGGCGAGCGCCCGGTAACGATGCGAGATTCGAGATAATTTAACAATGTTCTCATTATTGCGCCGTTCCGCGAAGTTGCGATTGGCCATCTCATAGCGCGGAAATATCGCCGTGCGCGGGGCGGATGCGGGAGCCGCCGCGCCGGGAGAGTTCGAGGAACGATAAGGGGTATATAGGTATACGCGCCGCGCGCGCGAATTCTCGCGAATTTTTAGTCACTCTTAGATCCTGGAACAATTAGATCGGCCCATTACACGGGAGCACGCCGTCGTCCCGTCTTGGCGAATTATCGCGTTTATCTCCGTTGGGCCGGGGAACCTGTTTTTGTGCGCGCGCGCGCGCGCTCGTACTTATCGGGCGATGAGTGCTCCGCGCTAATTTCGTCGCGGGAAGTGACGATTACGAGGCGACTCGTGTTGGAGATGGTGGTTAAGAAGCATTCGGGGGGAGTGGCAGTTTTTCTTTCTCGTTTACAAACACGAATTATCGGAGTCTTTATTCAACTTAAATCCGAATAATTCGAATAATGGAATTCAATGAAAGATTTTCATGAGAATTCTTTCGAGAATTTTTCTCACTTAGGTATTCCCACGCTGTACGATAATTTCGGCTTATTTTTGGCGTTCTTATCCATCTATCGATTCGACAGAAATCATCGAACGCGCGTATATCTGACCGCCCATAAATTTCCGATAGCTAATTCGCGGTTAGGCGCGGTGTTGCGGGATGAATTCAAGGTTATGGACGGTACCGTAACTTTCCCGCGTCTCCGACAAAAAAATACCTCATCGTATTCCACATCTCTCCTATAGCGCGAATCGAACGCAAACGGGAAGCCTCGTTATTAGCATTACATAACGGGCACCGCGGATCGTCGACGACGAATAACCGAGGAGGCGAAAAATCGACGAGCTGCGCCTCCCTCTCCCGGATATAAGTGGCTCTAAAAAGCGGATCGAAATCGAAGCTGAAATTACGTCGATGAGAAGATTCCGAAAATACAGGTCGGACGGATAAGTATATAGGCGCAGGCGGGAGAGTAACGAGGCCTCGTTCCGAGGCGAATCGGGTTCGTTCACTCTCCGGGCTGAAATCTCGAAATTATCGAGCACGCGTTTTTGCGCGACGATAAATTGGAACGAGAGGGATATCTTTCGCACGGCTGCGCTTCCTCCGAGAGATACCGATATGACGTCTCGTTCGATTTTATTCGATTCGTCGAGATCCGACAGGGGAGCTTGCAGTGGCGTGATTAAAAACTGCACTGAGGAAAACATCCGTTTGATCGAAATAAACGTGTTTTTGGATAGTCCTGAGAGCGCTTTATTCGATTCGAGTGAATATTGATTTAATCGAAATAATGTTTAATTAAAACAATCGTATTTATATATGTACGTCCGATCGATATTCAATCTAATCGAATAAATGTGCTCTTAGGATTATTTGAGAACACACCGAGAAAACGATTTGTTTGTAACTAGTAAATGTTTCTTTGAATATGGCGAAATAATCATTTTGTCGAGTCAAGTAGATATTCGTTAGCTATTACGATATTTATTTGACACAATTAAATCTTTGACGGTGTAATAGTCCTGATGAAATATTTGTTTCGTCGTATTTAAAATTATATTTATCAATTGTCGATAAACTGTTCTCTCGGTGCACGTTTAATCGCACTAAGAGAAATTGTATAAATTGTACGGCAATGCTGGTAGTTTATTAATATAAGAATACATTTCTGTTTGCCCAAGCAATATAATACTTATATCTATTCAATCAAAATAAATAGATATTTCGACTATGCCTATACTCATTTCAGCAATGCGTGCATTACTCTTGTCACCTTGTGTGTGTGTGTGTGTGTGTGTGTGTGTGTGTGTGTGTGTGTGTGTGTGTGTGTGTGTGTGTGTGTGTGTGTGTGTGTGTGTGTGTGTGTGTGTGTGTGTGATATTGCTATATTATCTCTACTATTTAATTAACCTGTCACTTAGTCTTAAAGTATAGCAATCAGAGCTATACTATCGTAATTGCTCTGCGATCTGAGCATTTCTCTCAGTGTGTGACTCGAGTAAATTTTTTTCTCAGTGCGCAAAAATTACCGATTAATGTGAAAAATTGATTATCCGATTTCATTTCTAAAACGCGTCGCCCGTTCGGCGGCAATCTATCGACGAAACTCGCCCCACGCGGCGCATCGCGCGAACGGATCGCAACGCTTCTCGCGATGCGGGAGATTCAATTTGCAGGTGGATTTTTTCAAGTCGTCCCCGACGGACGATCCGATCCGGTCTGAAGAGTCGGGCGGGCGCGCGGTTGATGGGGGCCCGTTCCCATGCGCTGCCGCGATGCCCGGCGCGGAGGAGACCTCCAGGCGCGATTTGAGAGGATCCCGCACGCGATCTCCCTCGAGCGCACGCGGTTAACTTCCACCCCCGTGCCGCGCGCTCGTATATCGACGAAATAACGTTGGGATGCGTTTCTTTTCACGTAGACTGCGCGTCACTTAAATCTTAAATCGCACGCCTTCAAGTGGCCTTGAATTTACTGGCCCAGAAAGACTTTATATCGTTAAACGGCAGACTTTTGCGGCGTCGGGGAACGAGCCTTTAGATAGAGTAGCTCGGTAGACCGGAACCGGAGCCTCCCTGGAATGTGGGGCCTCTCCGGGGGTAAAAAATGAAGGAGGCTGCCCCATAGCGCGCATGAACACTTCGTAACGAGATTCCGCTGCGTCGTGAGTCGATTAAATTGAACGGGAGAGAGTTTATTCGACTTGATCTTACTTTTTCAATCGAGGACAAATCGGGAAATTATTTTAAATCGTGAAATGCTCTCGCAGAATTGTCATATCCCGGACGAAAAAGTTCTATATGGTTTGTATGTAGTCCGTATATGGATTTTATACACCTAGAGAACAATTTATTAATGGTTAAGAAATGTAATTTACGGCGAAATAAATATTTCGTCAGAACGAGAATTGCCTTCAAACAATTGCCTCGAAGGATCAAATCGTGCCAAATAAATGTCGCAATAGTTAACGAATATATTTACTTGGACCGGCAAAATCTTTATTTCATTTAACATTTATTAACTAGGTACGAATAAACCGTTTCCTTGGTGGAGAAATCATATATAATTCATATAGGATCAAATCCATTATGAGTCATATACGATCAATGAAGCCTCTCGTGCATAAATTTTTTGCGACACACAAACAAATGATAAGGGATATTTTGCGCTCTTCATTTAGAGTATAAAAAGTAACTTTAAGCCAGGTTTTTAAAAAAAAATCTTAATTTCTTACAAAAAAATGTCCTCATATGGGGACATATTGCTATAAAATTCAAAATACTTTGTCATCAAAATTTGAAATTATACAACTGTCCTCACGTGAGGACACCATGCACATGAGAGGGTTAAAACTTTTCCGTCCACGACGATGGGTAACCTCTCTCAAGTGGCGATGAATCGGAAGTACGAGTCGATGCTGCAGCAGGGAGCGAGAATCAGACACGTGGGTACCAAAGGGTGGTTCGATCGCGACCCCACCGATACGAGTATATAAATACGGCGTAATGCCAAACCCGGTCCGGCCCGCCTACGCGAGCGTTCGTCCGTGGGTGTCCCGTATATCGAACGCAATGCCACGGCGCGCGCGGATACTCGGGATAAGCTCGCGGAAGAAACCGAGGCGCGGCCACCCCGCGGATAACGTTTCCCGATGTGTCGCGCACTTACAACACACGGGCGATAACGGATTATCGCGTCGAACTAACGCGCGCGACGTAAAATATCGGGGAACGACCGGTAACGACTACTCGCGGAGAATTACATATACTATGTGCAATCGGTAGTCGCCGGTATCTGTGGATACGTATTTCACTGAGGACGAAATTCAATCGAGTCAGTAAAATGGATTTTCGAATAGTCCTGAGAGCACATAATATATTCGATTAGAACGAATGTCGAAAGCTATCGATATTATTGCTTCAATTGAATGCTATTTGGATGAAAGCGATATTCATTCGAGTCTGATAAATGTACCAGTAACACTTTTATTTCGTTCAGGCAAATTTTTTTCTCAGTGCAGTAATAATGTCTAAAATAGCACATAGGATGAGCGGATCGGATGAGAATTCAAATGTAAACATGATTCTACGTCGTTTTTTTAACAACACGATGCTATCGGTACTGTGTGCTGAAATATTATTAGATTAAGAAGAGAGAGAAAGAGATTGCAACGTTTTTAATTAAAATGAAATCCAATTAAACAAATCTTCCCCCCTCCCCAAGCAAAACGAAGAAAAACAAATTTCAACGTAACAAATTCACAAAGCGACGTTCGGAGTCGCGCGTTACCTCGTCCCCGATTCGGGCGACCGCAGCGTGCGTACAAACTGCAATCACTTTGTTATCCGCGCATGGGAGGCTGAAGTCGCGTTCTCCGATTTGCTTTTGTTTCGCTCGGCGCTACCGCGGCGCGCGCGCGCGGAGCTCAGCCGATCGAGGGAAGAGAGGCGCGTGTAGGAGACGTCGACAGAGGGATCGCGCCGAGCTGGAGAGGCAACGGTAATGCCGGTACTACACTCACGCCGAGCTTTCCTCGCCGAATGTCCCGCCGAGGGAAAAGCTCGGCTGGCGCGACATCTACACTCTCGCCGAATGTCTCGCTATCCAGCTATCCCGAGAAATTCGACGCATTTGGAAGGCACTTCGCCGCAAGTAGGTACGCCGAAAATTATCGATGGTGGTGATTGGACTCATTATTAACATAATTGCACATTACCTTGGAACGTGTCAAATGTATGTATGTGTAACAAAATATTGTTGAATAATTTGTTTATGAATATTTATTATGCTCCGTACCCCCCGGGGTCGTGCATTTTCGGGGAAAATTTTTGGACTTAAATCGACGGTAGGGGGGTCGTGCATTTTCGGGGAATGAGTTAGGATTTCTCCCTACCCCGATTGGTATAGGTTTCATCCTACCCAGATTAATTTGCATCTCATATGCTATAATGACTAGACTACTGGGGAATTTCCGAGGCCCGTGCCTGGTTAAGCCAGGTAATCAGGGTTCCCGATCGGTCATTTATTCAGTTCGTTATTCTCCCCATTTTAAGCTAATTTAATGTTCTAAGTATAGCGGTATTCACTGAAACAAGTATTGCGGGACTCGTCCAGCAATTAATCCCTTCAGGAAAGGTGCGGGAGTGTAGTAGGGTCGAAAATTCGGCCGCCTTGTTATGTCCCGGGTCCTTTGACTCGGGCCAAAAACCGACAAGAAATGGAGCGCTGGCGAGGCGAGTCGAGGTTGCCTTCTACACTCTCGCGCTCGGCCAGCCTCGCCGTGCCTCGGCGAGAGTGTAGTGCCGGCACAAGGCATCGACGAAGGACGACGGACAACGGCCACTTGTAAATTCCCGCGAGAGACTGCAGCGGCAGGCTGCACCGGCGTAAAAAAGCGCGAGTCTCGTTTCTTTCTCCTCCCGCACGGCGCTCCGTCCCTTCGCCCTCGTGGCCCGAGAGGGAGTGTGCTGCAGCGAGTAGCTCCGCCGTACAGGCAGAAGGGACCGGATCGAAGATAGGGGCGATCTACAACCCGGCCGAACAGTAAACATCGGAGCTAGAGAGCCGCAGCTTCCCCGGCGGCGGCGACGACTCGCTCCCTCCCGAAAGAGAGGCAGCGCGTACGCGTGTAGCGGGAAAGGTGATCGACTACCCGTTTATCGATCCAGAGAAGAGGCGCGCGGACGAGCGGTATACGCGTAGAGTATACGGGAGAGGACGCGTGGATCGACGACCGCTTTTTCCACGACGCGACGGGACGCGCCGATGGCCGAACTTCCTGCTTGGATTGCGACGGCGAGCGAACGAAAAAAAAAAGTACATATTCGACTCCCTTTGCGCGCGCGCGAGAGAGTTGCTCTTCATAAATTTCGGTCCACAACGGGGCCCGTTCACCGGGGGACGAGACGTCGTCGTCGCTGGCTCGCCCCGCGGGGCGAGCTTTCGCGCAGGCGTAATGGCGCCCGGTTTTTTGCTCAACCCCCTCGTCGGTGCAAAAAGTTGACGCTCTCGTACACCGCGCAGGAGCGCGATACCACGCCGCTTCGGACTCGCGTGGCGTCGGACTCGCGCGGGATATCCTCTCTCTTGCGGGGTTTGTCCTCTTTGCAAATTCCTCCCTCCTTTCCTCGCTTCCTTACCGTTAACAAATAAATAAAGGTAGTAGGAATTTCGTAGACGATAAAAGATGGGGATCTTAAATGCAAAAGATATAGAACGATTATATAGAGTATGCGTTATCTTTGCCAATTAATCAATGTTTACAGTGGGAAAAATAATTTTGTTAAAATGACAAGACTCATCTGATAAAACGAGTTTATTTATTATAACTAAAATAGTAGTAAACTGAACCAAATATTTAGTTATTCTAACTGAATGTTTAGTAATTCTAATTAGAAAATGGTCAATCTAACCAAACACAGATGGAGGATCCATATTTCACCAAAGGGTTTGTTTATAGTCTCCAAGATTTTGGTTAGATTAACCAGGTTATTTTTCTCAGTATACCATTGATTTTTGAACACATAATATAATATGCAATTGTAAATTAACTATTCGTCAAAAGCGGAAAACTTGAGCTTTAAAATTCCAGGCGGAACAATTCAATATGGTCCATGTGTGATTTTGGTCGTATATGGATTATATGTAATTTCTACATTAACCATATATACAGACTATATAATATATGGATTATACAATCATTCCAAAATCTACATATAGTCCCTATATGGTTAATATAAAAATCATATATAATTCATATCATATACAAATTATATACAATTTTTCCGCCTGCGATGGTATCTACCTCATTTATCGTTTTTGGTTTCGTATGAAGGGAGAAAAAGGGTCTGTCACGAAAAATCACCTAGAAACAATACATAAGATTCTCCCTCTTCAAAAAGTCGAAACATTTCGATAGCTTATCTTCCGAGCCGTGAAGATTCCGCGCTGCACTTCAACATATCGCATATCGCGATCGACGAGCGAAGGGAGGCATTTACACGCAGTCCGATCTCCCTTATCGTTAATATCATCACGAGGAGCTTCGCCCCGAATATATAACACTGTGCTCGTAAATATTGCGTAAGCCGTCATCTTTTTACGAGGCCCCAAAACGATCGAGCTACCGAGCGCGTTCTCCGAGGATCGTCACTCGCGCGTTCGACGCTTTACGATTTCTGTATCGCGCACGCCCGCGCGCGCGCCGTATATAAACCGTATCTCGTAACTATATAGGTGCACGCGCGATGATTTCGTGGAACCACTAAAACCTCTCGGAATTTATACATCGCGGCTTCCCTCTCGCGGAGTCCGTTGGCCTCGCTGCAGGGACCGTTGTCAAACGCGTGCTACGCACGGGGAGACGATCGCGCGCGCGCGCGCGCGGAGAGACACTTGGTCTCGCATGTCCGAGACTCTCGCGGGTTTCGCTCCGCTCTCGAGCAATGACCCGCACACACACGGGCGGATCTTTAATCGCGAGTCTCCGCGCGCGGAATTTCTCCGCGCGACACCAGGGATTCTTCGCTGACGGACGCCCGATGCGGAATGTCGGCGCGATTCTCCCTCGGGGGAAAGGGAAGCGCGTTCGGAGGCGAATATTGCGCGCGCTATCGCCTACTTTGTTGCGCTGAGCGACTAAGTATATAAGGGAAAAGAATACTGGGTAAAAGTGAAAGTTCAAAGTCGATTATCTTGAAAACGACTGGAGATATCGAAAAAAAAGTTTAAACAAGAAATGTTCGTCTGTGTTTTTACTATAAAAAAGGTTCTTTCGATTTTTCCCATATCGCCACTGCGTTTCGAGATAATCGCGTTTGAAATTAAACAGAAACTGAAGTGTTTCATTCCACTTTTATATTATCGATCGGTGAAAAGGGAATGACGACGAACACATATCGAAGCCAAGCTTCTTCTCGGAAGTACCTCGTCCTATATATATCTTTCTCTCTCATCGAACCACTATTATTATTACATTCTATACCACTCGCGCGATAACGAGTACTCGAATCCCGCGTACCGCGTCTCGACGTTACCGCCGAGTCGCGGACGCACGATCGAATCGTAAAGATAGAGGGTGTATATCGTAACCCAACCGCGCGCGCCGAGATCCGACTCGAGTCTAATGTCGTCTTCGCGGAATCGCGCGGCGGCGCGAAGGTGCGCGGCGCGGAGGATCGAACTCGGAACGCGAATCGGTCTCATCCTCGTGTCGAGCGGGTATAACGATCGCCTCCACCGGCGGTTATCGATCTTCGGCGAGTAGAGGCTGAACCGCTCTACGGAGTCGATAAGGTACACACGCGCGTATCTGTACCTGCCGTTCGGTTAACCGCGTTGCCGATGCGGCAATTACGATCGACGATGATACGTGTACAATATGTAAGCACGGAAGTACTGTACGCACGCCTCTTTACGGTGTATGCCCGCTTACCGTATATGATACCTTGTGCCGCGTATGCCTGCTCGTTCGATATCGTATCGACCGGAAGCCGTAACGCGGCTTTTTGCGCCCGCGCCCGAGCGATAATCCTCGCGGGATGACTATTCCCTCCCGATTCGAGAGGGCGAATAAAAAGTACCGCATATCGGGACTGCGTCGCTCGATACGGTTTTTAGTGGAAGGCCGATCGCACGGGTAGGAAAGAAACAGATGTTTTTCTCGGCAGTGTGCATTCGATGGACTGTCCGGTATGTATGGTTTCCCGAGGAAGCACAACATCTTCGTATTATGGCGAAAGAAGTGTTTCGTCGGGCCCCGAGCAAACATTATGTTAATTATTACGAGACTTGTTTCATTCGAACATGAAAAGAACGATAATTAATGAGTATTTGCTTGGCCCAACGAAACAGTTCTTTCGCCATGACCGAGTGTACGTCTGAAATAAACCGTTCGCTCGGTTTAGTTTAAAGATTGCGCGTTGAATATTTGATGCTCATGTCGATCATTATTTTAACGCGTGAAAATTCCATATATCGACCGGTAGCCAAAAAAAGCACTATAGAACATCGTATTGCTGTGCAAGCAAAAGTTGTGAGTCGCATCGATGTTAAAAAGATGATTTTTCCTCGCATAGCATCGAGTTACGACATTTCTCAGTGACGATGAAAAGATACGGTGCCTTTCTTTGTGGCACCGGTAGATATACTCCACAATACACCAAGGAAAAAATGTAGATGATTTAACTAAATCGGTCTGGGGGAATGCAGATTTAGTTACTTGGACTGATTAGTTGGAATAAAATAATAATCGACTCGAATGAACTACAGTCTGTTCCTTTCAAATGGACGTTAGTCGTTATAGCAAAATTTATTAGTCGAAGTAAATAATTCTGCATTCCCCCACCCGTGAACATCGATTTAATTGACTCTACATTTTTCTTTTTTTTCAGTAAATATACAAGAAATATCTGCAGAATTTTAAAGTGCCAAAATTACCCACCCGTCGATGTATGTAACCCTCGAAGACGCATCCGAGAGAGTGCGTGACCGCTCGAAAACCAAAAAAAAAAATAGCTGCCACATCGGTAAATGTTTGAGTCAAACAGCGGCAGGACCCTGGCCCACATAGGTTACGTACAGGTACCCTCCGTGCTGCGCGCGGTCTTCTCAAATATTGTGCAGTCCCCGCAGACCCAGGCACGAGGACGACTCGACGAAATCATCGAGAGTCGATTGCGCGAGCGCATTCGGTCGGTTGAGAGCGGAGGGAGTGATTACCATTTCTCCCTCTTCGAAGAAATCTGCGCGGCAGAGAAAGTCTCGCGCGCCTCGTCGACTTGTCCTCCCGCGATTGTACCCCGCCGCGGATAGGACGAGCGCGTCCGGCGACTCGTCGGAAATCGAGACGTTGCTACGCGCGCGCGCGCGGCGGCGGCGGCGGAGGCGGTGCTCCCGTATACTTGCGAAGGTCGCCGAGCGAACTCGAGCAGTCGGCTGCACTCTCGAAATGCCGCAACGACCGGCGAAAGGTTCGACGACCTTTTGCTTCCTCCGCCAATTCCATTCCCTCCCTCCCTCCCTTTCCTAGCGCGGTAGGTACCGGGACCACGATATTTTCCGTTGCGTGCATCCAGATGATGGATGGTACAAATTACGAGGCGAAGCGTTCGCGTGAATGTGACGAAACAGGGGCCATTGACATTAAGGCTCGGGACGTTTGCGTTTCCTTTATGTGGAAATAAGGAATGCCCTGCCGGTCCGCTCCCTTCCCGCCTCACTACTCCACCCGTGATCCTCGCCTCTATTTCGTTCTGCCTCTGCTTTCGGTTCGATGAAACGCCAGGCCGTTATGCGCGGCGAGAGGATAAGGCGTACGGAGAAAAGAATAATTGAAGGAGGAGGAGGAGGACGAAGGAGACGAAGAGCGTGCGAGGCGGGAGATGGGTGTACGTACGCGTCTTCGTATGCCGCAATGCGTCTCTCTCGCGCTGTACGCGTAGCGAAGAAATCCAGGAGCCCGCCGTAACGAGTGCGTTTAATTATCGTGGAAATCATTAAACACGCACCTGTACCGGTCGATTAAATTTCATTGCGCTCCGAGCGCGATCGATTCCGAGTCGCTCTGATAGGGTCTCTCTTTCTCTCGTTATCACGAGAGGGCCGAGAGGGATTCTAATCCGAGCGGGCGGTGCGGAAAAATCGGTCTCGACGGTCGATATGTAGATCGGGACCTTGATCGAGAATTTGCGTGGGAGAACGAGAGGAACTATCACCACTGGTCGATAACTTTTACACATTGTAAAAAGTTCTGTGGTGTGTGAACCTATATAGACTACTTTTGGTGTTAGATAACAATGGCATAAGGCTGAATGACACCAGATGTGGTAGGTATAGGTCCAGATTGGTGTAATGCTGTTAAAAATTAACACCGCCTTTTTACTGTGTAGGTATAATTAGGATCGGTGTACCGAGAAAAGGATTTATTTGTAGTTCATAAATGTTTGTTTGAATATGGCGAAATAAACATTTTATTGGACCAATTAAATAGTCGTTAACTGTTACAATATTTATTTAGCACAATTTGATCCTTCGAGATAACCATTTGAATGAAATAAAGATTTTAATAATTAACGAGGTATATTTTTTTGTTCCAAAAAAATATTTGTTTCGCTCGCGCGAACTAGAATATTTCCGGACGATTCTTTCGCACCAGGGTCAATACTCGGTCGCGCTCCGGAGCACGCGGTTCGTAGGAACGAAATAATCCATGAACGGAATCGCGCTCAGCCGGGTTTCTCGCGCGCTCGAATCCCCGTAGCGACGCTATCGGACTGAAATTTTCCGGAGCGGCTGTTTTTCGACCCGCGGGATGAAGGAGGAGTCGAGAAGGATACAGAGGTAATTTCTTCCACTCTTTATCTCGTGTTTGGTACCGAAGATGCTCGTATAGAGCTTCGCTTTCGAGAGACAGGTGGTATAGTGGTCTTTATGCGCGAGAAGCGGGCGGAAGACACCTCCCTCCCCTCATCTCCCTCCTCTCCGAGTATCCTACTACGAAATCACAGGCCCGTGTTTATGCAAAGCTGGAGGAATACGGTACACCTTGGGAGATAACGGTTATAAAAATGAATATACCGTACATGGAGACTAATTGTACAGTTCTGTGGAAATTACAATGATAACGTATAATCACCGCGGTGTACGAACGGCGGAAGCTAGGCGGGCTACGACGTACCGGATGAACCGCCGAATACCTCGCGGTGAGAGAAGTCGAGCATTGCGCATCGCTCGTCGTAATATCATCGCAGTGAAATTTTGTAAAAGATCCCAGCGCGCTCTCAGGGTTCACTATACCCAGGGAAAAAGTCTAGTTGAATATGAACCTGTGTGTGTGTGATAAAAAAAAACTTGTTTGAGATCAATAAGAATTTATTTACATCGAACAAAAGTCTATTTGAATTAGATAAATATTCTGCTAGGTTCGTACTCGATTAAAAGATATGCAAAACATTTATCAAATTCAAATAGACTTTTATTCGATGTGAATAAATTCCTATTAAATTCAAATACATTTTTCTATTAGATTCGCGTTCGACTAGACTTTTTCCCTCAGTGTAACCGTAAAATATTCAGTACAGATAAAGAAGAAATATCCTTGCAAAACAGTTTATTAATAGTTAACAAATGTAATTTCAAATACGGCTAAATAAATATTTCATTGGGACAAGAAAATATATGTTAATTGTTAAAATCTTTATTTCATTCAAATGGTTGCCTCAAAAGATCTGATTGTGCCAAATAAATATCGTAATAGTTAACGAATATTTACTTGATCCAATAAAATGTTTATTTCGCCATATTCAAACATTTATTAACTACAAATAAATTATGTTCTCGGTACGTCGACATAAATAATGCCACGAACATATTTATTTAAGACAAATGTATGTTCATTAAATTGAACGAATCTCCACTTGATTCATACTTCATTTGAATAACACATACTTGATTCAATGACGATATGTCTGACTTGAATAAATATGCTCTTGGCACCATTCATATCGACGGTTATTTGCATCGGTAAATTATTTTTTTTTTGTGTGCTCACTGTCGATTATCGCTGTACGAGTATACGTAAATATACATAGGTACTATGTGAAGCTTTTACTCGCCACGAAAGAAACTTCAATCACTGTTATCTCATTATCCATGAGCTTTTGGCTTATATTTATATAATACTTTTTTGAAGATTACATTTTTATCTATAACAAAGTCTCATATCGATGTAGGCCAAAAGTTCATAGATAATGAGATAATAGTATTTGAAATTTCTGTCCTGGCGAGTAAGTTTAGCTTCATATGGTATACAGGTATGCATACCCATACCCGAATGGTACACTCTCCTAATAAATAGCCACGCGGAAGAATATTCGAGTTTCTTAATGGCCGTACAGATGTGCGCGCATTAAGCGGGAGATAGAGCGAGATAAAAAGCGAACGCGTGCCTGCGCGGACTGCAGCCCCGACACGCGGGGGGAGAGAGCGATTTACCGCACGCGGGCCGCGATCATGAATCAGGAGGCGACGCCGCGACGCGACGCGGCCCGTATTCCGCGCACAGGGCCCCGGAGAAAGATTCGAGTGAGAAAAGAGGCGAAATCTTGAGGCGGCTCGAATTCGACGACGACGACGACGACGGGCTAACCACGTGTCGAGAGATCCGCAAACCCGAGACGTTGCGCGCATACCGAAGAAGCGCGCCACGATCGAACCTCGACCATCGACCATCGTCCGGCGATTCGCGAGTACAGTTACACTCGTCGCTTCGCGACACACGTCCCCGCATCTTGCATGCCGAAGGATACCTGAACCGACGACGATAGAGCGCGGCCGGAGAGAGAGAGAGAGAGAGAGAGAGAGAGAGAGAGAGAGAGAGAGAGAGAGAGAGAGAGAAGCCGTTTATTTCCTGCCAAGGACTCTACTCACGGTCCTTTACGGCAGCGCGGCAGGGATAGAAACAGCTGTAGGGTTTGGGAGTTTAATGATGACTAAGGCTAATACAGTTAAAATTAAGACTAGAACCAGAAAGATGATATTAGTAAAATAAACAAAATAAACATAACCTAAAATAAGAGGAAAGAGAAAATAATGGGTAAGTCATATCGTAACAAACTAAAAGAGACGTAAGTATAGAATTTTGGTACAATTCTGAATTTAAATTAAAAAGAAATATTGATTTTTTAAAATTCAATTTGTAATCTGCACGCATATACATATGTTCAATATTACCCGAAAAAAAATATTCGAAAAGATAATTATTCGCTCAGTTATAAATGCGTTTCTCTCTACAACACCGTGACGTTATCGAAACACCAGAGAAACGCACTTATGCTAAGTAGCTAGAGCGAGCACTCACAGCACGATGACGTAGCTGCATTTCAAAATGTCATTCTCCAGCTTAGATAAGACCGAAAATGAAAAATGAAAGGACACGAGGTAAATGATACTTCCCACATTTTTCAAATCTGCGATAAAAAAATCGCCTAAAAACCGAATTCCACTGGAAAGAGAGAGAAAGACATCGACACCACGCGTAAACGCACGCGTCTATCGCGCGACCCCTTCCCTGACCTTGGAACGATGATCTTATCCCGCGAAGCGCAACGAAAGCTCGCGGTAGGAGGTCCCCCGTAAGAGCGACGTGCATACCATTTCAATGGCGCCTACGCGTCGACTTTGACCACCGCTCCGCGCGTCGCTCGTTACCCACACGCTACGCGCCGTTGTCTCGGCCGCGTGGCTTTTCGTGTGTACGAAAGCGAGAGTTCGAACGGGGACGATCTCCTTGCGCGCGTTCACCTGTATAGCAGCGCGTGCAGGTCGAACGACGCTCAGCTGCACCGCGAGGCGTCGAGAAGAGCGCAAGCGCGCTTCTATTCGTCGGTTCACGCTTCGTTCGCCGGTTGGCAACGACGGGGCTCGAACGACGCACCCGCGCACCCGAGCGCTAATGTATCAAATAAAAGATGGCAGATAAAACCGAACGTATATAACCGAGCGTGCAGTCGTCGGGAGGAACAAATGGAGCGCGCGAGCGAGGGAGCGTCTTTCGGTGCAACGGAGATAGCGGCGCGCGGATCGATATAGTGATACTGTTGATATAAATCGTACTCGCGCGGCGAGTTCGGTTCTGCACCCAGGGAAAAGGTGTCTAGTTGAATACGGGCCGGATGGAAAAACTTATTTGAGATTAATAGGAATTTATTCACATTGAACAAGTCTATTTTAATTTGATGGATGTTCTGCTAAGTTCGTATTCGATTAAAGAGATATGCAAAATATTTGTGTAATTCAAATAGACTTTTGTTCGATGTGAATAAATTCCTATTTATCTTAACCCCTTCAGACCTGGTGTACACGAGAATGTACATTGGATTTGAGCTATTTTATTAAAAAATGTTACGCAAAAATACAACTTTGTACTGTTTGTACATAAATATGAGAATTTAAAAAATAAAGGTTGCAAAAATCTGTTAAAATACATATAATAATACCCCAAACAACATTAACAATTTTGTTTACTCCGCGAAAAAAAAATCAGGTCTCTGTGTGTGAAGGGGTTAAATAGATTTTTCTATTGAGTTCGTATTCAAGTAGACTTTTTCCCATAGTGTATTGCGCGTTTCTTCGCTGTGGGACTGATGTGACACGACTTGCGCGATGATTACTTGTACTGAGAAAAAAATTTGCTTCATCGAAATAAACGCATAAATAAACGCAGTTCTAAGAAAGCAGATTTATTCGATTCAAATGCATGCCAATTTAGTCCAAATAAAATTCAACTCAAACAATAATACATGTCCAATCGATACTCATTCTAATCGAATAAATGTGTTCCTAGGACTATTTGAAAACATGTTTAATTGACTCGAATTGTAATTACATCTGCTATCATCGAACATATCCTTTGCCGCCATAGATAATATTTCCGTCATAATAGCAAAAAATTCTCAGAAAACCCTACTTTTGCCAAGACTGCAAAATCATTTCTTCCTGCGCAGTATACGTACTAACTTTTGATCGGACACGATGGCGAATACCTGCGATCGAGAAAACTCTACGTCGCTACAGGTCGAAAGTTCACGGCTAACGAGATAATAGCGGCCGAAGTGGGCACCAATTTTGCTCGCGAACTCCAGCGCCGGCTTATCGCGCGATGGGAGGGCCGATAAGAACCCACGGGATGTCCGCGGCAGCGGTTCGCGCGAAAGAGAGGAGCGCGAGTATCGTTCGATCCTTCCGATGGCGCGCGAGGCAATCTGATCCCCCGCGCGCGGGACAACGGTTCGGAAGCATCGGGGTTGACAGTAAAATATCAGCAGGTACTACTCACTATACCGGGAGATAGGATCGCCGGCAGGTAGGCACGGCACCCATATCCGTGCGGTATACTGTTAGCCAGATGAATGAGATAACCGTGTTGCGATATGCGCGCTGATATAATGGAGAGTAAAGGAGAATGTATCGGTCGGGCGGCCAGCCCTCGCGGTATTCTCAAATAGAACGCGCGTAGGTATCGAATCGATAACTCGCGAGCGCTCTCCCGGAGTTTAACTTCCTCTTCTCGGATGCTCCCTCCATCCGCGGATGCTGACACGTTGTCTGGCAAAATGTGAGAAAGAGACTCCCTGAGTTTTCCAGCTTTTCCAGTGTGAAAGAGTCAAATTTCCCTGACTGCTACACGGAGAAAAATTTTCGTTAAAAATTACTGCGAAAATCACGTAACCATGGGACATGATGTCAACGACCAAATTTTGACCGTAGACCACGGTGAAATTAATGTATCCCTCGCTCTGTTTCAGTCATTTGTTTTCCTGAAAAAACAGTCAATTTTATCCCGAAGCATAATAGGTAGGTAGTATGTTGAAATTTGGTCGTTATCATGTTCCATGATTACGTGAATTTCATGATAATTTATAATGAAAATTTCTCTTCGTGTGTAGGTATAAGTTTAATATAAAGTGTTCTCAATCATTTCTCGTCGAATGGACAAATTAATTGATATTCACAGAACGAGTTATGACAACTGAGAAATGAACATTAAAATAATTTAATGTTGCCAAATCATATTATTATTTAATGACTTTTTTTAGAACAGTATGCCTACTGACCGGTACTCTGCCGTGCCAAGCTAAAGTGCAGTATCTCCAATAGGATAGCATAGGAACTGCTACACTCACTATATCTCAAAGGAAATATCAAATACTAACGATTTTATGTACCTACGAGAACATTTTTTTTCGTAGAAATCATCGATATCCCGGCGATCCTTTCAGATTTCCTCAATAAGTGCATGATTTTTGGAATCAGTGCTCAAGATTTTGACAAAAATCGAAATCTCTGAAATCGAACTCTCGACCATCCTATCTTATGTATTTTTTTTGTGCTGATTACGAAAATTATAGATATATTGAGGATATCTCAAAGGAAGACCGAAATATCGATGATTTTCCGTGAAAAAAATAATTTTCTGGTACATGAAATCACCGATATCTTATATTTCCTTTGAGATATCGTCAATATATCCGCCATTTTCGGAATCAGCGTGAAAAAATACATTGGATAGGGTGGTCGACAGATCGATTTCAGAGATTTCAATTTTCGCGAAAAATTGAACTCTCGACCATCCTATCTTATGTATGTTTTCATGCTGATTACGAAAATTATAGATATATTGAGGATATCTCAAAGGAAGACCGAGATATCCATGATTCTTTTATGAAAAAATAATTTTTCCGAACATAAAATCGCTGATATCTCACATTTCGTTTGAGATATGGACCTGATAACCATGATTTTCGGAATCAGCGTGAAAAAATATATCGGATAGGGTGGTCGAGACATCGATTTCAGAGATTTCCATTTTCGCGAAAAAATTGAACTCTCGACCATTCTATCTTATGTATTTTTTCCTGCTGATTACGAAAATTATCGATATATCGAGGATATCTCAAAGGAAGACCGAAATATCGATGATTTTCCATGAAAAAAATAATTTTCTGTTACATGAAAAATCACCTTATATTTCCTTTGAGATATCGTCAATATATTTGCCATTTTCGGAATCAGCGTGAAAAAATACATCAAATAGGGCGGTCGAGAGTTTGATTGAAAAATGTTAAGGGAGTTAAAAATTAAAATCTCTTATCTTATGTATTTTTGTAGGCATACTGACCGGTACTGAGGTTTGAATTTCTATTGATAGATGACGTTCAATATAGGCAACTCTCCCCTATATATGTGTACTATTATATATGAGGTTAAACTTACTCACCAGGAAAGAAACTTCAATCACTAGATTTTATCTCATTATCAATGAACTTTTGGCCTACATCGGTATAAGACTACAAACATGAGCTAGCAGCTCATAGATATTGAGATAATAGTGATTCAAGTTTCTTTCCTGATGAGTAAGTATCGTATAGCCACATATGATACACATATGAAACACTTTTTTTCGATTTCTATATAAATTCCTAAAAATATTAACAGACTAGAAGTCAAGCTAGTTGCGACATTTGAATATTCTCGAAAAACTGCAGAAAATTCTTCATTTTCCTTGACCTTTCCCCGACCCTCATAATTCCCCGCCAATTCCAGATTTTCCAGAATTCCTCGACCGCTGGACACCGTGACCGATCGACAGGAGACGCGCGGCGGACCTCTTGAAATCGAGCGCTCGTCGCGCCGCGATTTCTTGCGTATCGCGCGAGCGAGACAGAGCCGAGAGCTCGGGCGAATGTAAGGCGAGGAAGTGGAAGAAGAGGAAAAATTGTCGTCGCGGGTGGCCGCTCGGAGGACTTCCTCCTCCTCGTCCCGTCAACTAACAACGCTTTTTCTATTCGCGCGAGAGGCGATAGAGGCGAGTACGAGAAGATAGAGCGAAACGGAGAGTAAAGCGTCGCCCTTACACGCGATCCGCATAAGTAGCAGCTCGCGTCGCCCGTCGGATGTCTTCGGAGCATTTGGAGCCGTGCGTCGGGTCCGCGCCGTCGCGGCCGTGGCGTTACAGCGGCAGCGAGCTGAGGCAAGGGCTTCCAGGTTCATTGTCACACGTGTGAACCCGCCTTTGTTTACCCACTCGTCCTGAACCCTAGAGCGGCTTATCTCCCCGCGATCTGAACCGCGTCCCTGTTACGCCGTCTGGTTAATGAACTGAACTCGGTCGCCGAGACGTACGGCAATTCACTTACCTGGCACTTCTCCCCTAACTCCGTTGTAATTAGAATCTACGGGAGAGAACGAAAGAGAGAGAGAGTACGTGAGATAGAGAGAGGGACGCGCGCGGAGGCTTTCTTCGTTTTCATTTTTTTTTCATTACGTGACACAATCGTTATTACGTTAGCGCGGCGGTACATAACGAGCTCTCGCACCCAGGGGAAGGGTCTAGTTGAATATGAACCTGTGTGTGATGGAAAAATTTAATTGAGATGAATAGGAATGTATTCACATCGAACAAAAGTCCGTTTGGATGAAATAAATATTTTACTCGTAGGTTCGTACTCGATTAAAAAGATATGCAAAACGTTTATCAAATTTAAATAGATGTGTATAAATGCCTATTTATCTCAAATAAATTTGTCTATTAGATTCGTATTCGCGACTGGACCTTTTCTCTCAGTGAGAGCGATTGCGAAGAGGCAGCGACGTACAATGTCTCTTATACCCATATTTATACAATATTTAGGCGTCACTGCTCTGATGATTTATAATGTTGGATAGGTACTCCATGCACGCGATATTCAGGGAGAAAATTCAATAGCAATGATCAGTATACCAGAATAGTGAATAGGTGAGAGCTTCGATAATATTGTATTGAAAAATCGGTAGTATAATAGTGATTAAGTGATTAAGTGATTACTACTATTCGAATAGTGATAATTACTATTCCGCAGATTATTCAACACGATATTATCGAGGCTGTCACTTGTTTACTATTGTAGCATACACCGAGAAAACAGTTTATTTGTAGTTAATAAATATTTGTTCGAATATAGCAAAATAAACATTTTATCAGAGCAAGTAAATATTCGTTAATTATTACAATATTTATTTGCCATAATTAGATCCTTTGAAGCAACCTTTTGAATGAAATAAATATTTTAATATTATAATTAATACACATCTTGTTATCCTGACGAAATATTTATTTCACCGTATTTGAAATTACATTTATTAATTATTAATAAACTGTTTTCTCGATGTAGGAATCGTTATTACTCAATTTTCTCCGTGTTTAAAATTCGTAACGTGGTGCTCGATATTCCGTTATCAGAGCTGGTTCCTTTCGATTTCATGGAACGAAGCGATCTTTTGAAATCGAAAGGACGTCGCGAAGGACGATTTTCTACTGACCGCAGCGACGAAAGAGATTTCTGCAGGTGTATGGCGAACGCGGATACACGTATATAAAATACAGCTAACCGGATCTCTCTCCCGAGTTCTCTTCTCGCTCTCCCATCCGTGACGGAGTCGCGCCGTTCGTTCGTTTTTCCACAGTCCGTCCGACTTTGCTCCGTCGTCACCTTTGACCGCGATCTTATGTGGTATTACGTATAAACTCGTTTACTCGGTAACGAATGATTATTCCACTGCAATCTATCGGTAATTAATCGTCATTATTATGCGGCGTTCTCTTACCTGCTACTGTGCACCGAGAAAACGGTTTATTTGTAGGTAATAAATGCTTATTCGAACATGGCGAAATAAACGTTTTATTGGATCGAGTAATATCAAATATTCGTAAACTATTATGATATTTATTGGGCATAATTAGATCCCTTGAAGCAACCATTTGAATGAACTAAAGAATTTAATAATTATCTTGTATTTTCTTGTTCTAATGAAATATTTATATCACCGTATTTTAAGTTACATTTATTAACTATTAATAAACTGTTTTCTCGATGTTTATAGACAAGTATTATACATCGAGGAAAATAATTAAGTTATAATGACAAAACGCATCAAGTTAAACGCGTTTAGTTATTCTAACCAAAGTACTGGTCAATTGAGCCAAATACATATTTACTTATTCCAATCAAATGTTTAATCACTCCAATCAAACTTTTAGTTATTCTGATCAAAAAATGGTCAGTCAAACCAAGCAGAGAGATGGAGAGGATCCATATTTTACTAAACGACTTGATCATCGTCTTCAGGATTTTGGTTTGATTGACCAAGTTATTCTTCTCAGTGTACGTTCGATACGCAGTTGCTTGGAAATAAACGACGCGTGAAATCATTGCGAAATGAAATTAAGCGCGCTTAGTATGGAAAGCGAAAAGTGACAGCTCGCGTAAAACGTACACGCTCGGGTACGTTTATATTAGCCGCACGTGTTTCAATTGAAGAACACACACATGTAGATGCCTATGCGTTTCTCTGCAACGAGGATTTAATTAGGTCCTCTCCTCGAACGTAAAAAAGCGAATGCAGACTACGGTATCTTTCCATTCGCTTACACTGAGAAAAAAAAAGATTAAACATTATTCTGTTAGAAGGATAATCTGAGTACGAAAGGTAAAGTGGATCGAAAATTATCCTAAGGAAGGTTAAATTTTATACACTGGAGGGATAATTTTTGATCTGTTTTACCTTTCGTACTCAGATTATCCTTCTAACAGAATAAATTTTAATCTTTTTTTTTCACAGTGTAAATAGAAATGCACGCGTACGAGTATCTCTACAAAAAGCTGAATCTCCGCAACGCACACGCCTACATCCCGAAGAAACATCGTACCTCGTATCGTACATCGCGAAAGAAATATCGGATCGCGTGCGAACATCCGCGGTTGGTATGTCGCGTTAATATCGAGAAAAACATAGAGTTCCTGAAATGTGTGCGACGGCCTGGATTTGACATAACGGCCCGACCGGTGTCCGTGCCGAGGTCTCTCTCTCTCTCTCTGTCTCTCTCTCTCTCTCTCTCTCGCTCGCTCTTCATTCCTTCGACGGTCCACTTCCCTCTCTCCCGCTCCCGGCCCCCCTCGCGGCGCTACTATAACGATTTCTAACGGGCCAAACGCGCGTATACGGGTCACCTAGAACCCATGCCTCGCTGCATGGTAAATTCGACCGTATACGGCGCGGGCGGTAAGAAACTCCGCGCCGGAAACGCGCGGAACGAGAAGAGCAGCGATCGACCGGCGGATCGGGAATCGAATCGTTGACACTTAACCTGCCGCGATCCTCGTTTCGCGTGGATGAGCAGCGATCGGCCGCACCTCCACCTTTCGACCTACGAACCCGACTGCCGCGCGTGTTCTTATTTGGTCGACTATAGATCGATCTTGCGTTTATCTCGCGATAAAATTGGTCGCGCACTCGCCTGGTTGTCGAAATTTAAAAATTTGGGTCTGTCAATTCGGTCTTCTCAAGCAGAGAAAATACTCGCAATGTATTAGTGGTGAATAAATGTAATTTCAAATACGGTGAAATGAATGTTTCATTAGCACAAGAAAATATATGGTAATTATTAAAATGTTTATTTAATTCACACGGTTGCCTCAAAGGACCTAATAGTGCCAAATAAATATTGCAATAGTAAACGAATATTCGATAAAATGTTTATTTCGTCATATTCGAACAAATATTTATTAACTACAAATAAACTGTTTCCTTGATGCACTAGTTTTATATTGCAAATTTGAAAGATTTGAAAAAATGATTTACCCTGTATTTTTTCGTTTTCATTTTCGGCATTACTTAAGCTGGAAATTTATATTTACACGGAGAAACTCAAACAGTAAATTTTGCTGTATTCAGCAGTAAAAAAGTTCCACATAGCACTTCCCGGGAAATTTACCGAGCAAAATAGTAGGTACTCTTTACCGTAAATTCAGTGTACTTTACAGATGTAAAAAAATGTACCGGAAAGTGCTATGTGGACCTCTTTTTACTGCTGAATACGGTAAAATTTACTGCTTGAGTTTCTCCGTGTAAAAATGCAGCTACGTAATTGTCTCGAAATACCATCTCTTTCGCACTTGTTCCTCGGCTTTTCGATAACGTCACAAATTTGTAGAAAAAAACCGCGCTTAAAACTCAGCGAATAATTATTTGTTCACCGATTTTCTTCTTCCCGCGATATGCGTACAAATTACAAATTGAATTTAAAAATATAAATATTTATTTTATGTAATTACCGAATGTGCAGTCACGACCCACCTCAGCCTGCAGACAGACTCATCCGACCGCAATGCGTGCCGCACCGCGTGCGAATTCTACAGAGTTGCAATTAACGAAGCGAAGCGGTTTTCGAAATTCCATAAATGCCGATCCTCGACGGCGCGGCAATCGTGAACAGGGATGCTGCGGCCAGCGCACATTCCCACGTATCCGTGGAACCTCCTGCGTGTGCGCTCCGCGGGCACGCTTTATCCGCTTTTTCCAAACGCAGACCAACCCGCGCAACGTTTCCCGGCAATCGCCTCGAAACGCCGTGCTTAATCGAGAATCGTTTATTAGCTATTAATTTAATTTAGAGCCGCGACGTCGCGCGGCTATATTTAGCCTGGGAAAGATCGTATCGGAACTGGCTCGACTCGCGCGCATCCCAGATACTTATTACTCGCGGGTCCGGAGAAAAATCTATTCGGACGTCTCTCCCAGAACCGGATTCGATAAAGCCGCGCGAGTAAGTTATAGAGATCGTTTTAACGGGGTTTCGCCGGGTCGAGTAATTAGCGGGCGCGGGCACCATCGCGGCCCGCGACTCGTCTAACGATCCCGTTAAAAATTTGCGACGAATGCTCGCCGGCCCTGACTGTCCGGTTTACGCGCGCTCGCGTATCTGCGCCGTAACGGGGCACTGGTGTGATACGGCTTGTTATGCGAATTCGCAGTAGGTATTCTGGTAGAGCCTTTAAACGCGGACCTTTCTCCTTTACCTGGACGACTTTGATCATAATTACCTCTGAACTCTCGACCCATATCGGAGTGGAGTATCCCAGGCGGAAAAGTTCTATATGTTGTGTATACAGTCCATATGTGAATTTGATCGTATACACTGTAAAAAGTTCAGCGAAGTGTGGATCTATATAGACCACTTTTGGTATTAGATAACAATGTTGAAAAACTGACTGACACCAGATGTGGTACATAGATATGTCCACACCGGTGATACAGTGTTAAAAATTAACACCACTTTTTACTGTGTATGGATTATATATGATTTTTATATTAACCATATAAGGACTGTATATATAGATTTTTAAATATCTTCATAATTCATATATAGTTTGTATATAGTTAATAATATAGAAATCATACTAGATCCATATATGACCAAATCCACATATGGATTATATAGGTACGAAACATATAAAACTTTTTCGGCTGGGATTCGTATAGCTCGCTATATGTATAATACATATATTATCCATTCGGGAAATATTCAATTACTTTTCCTGCTTCTCTCTTTCGCGGAGGGGTGACTTCGTCGGGAAACCCGTCAGGTTCTAAATGATTATTTAAGAACGATCTCGAGTCAGATTAAAGAGTCGTAAAAAGGCTGCTGAGTCAGTCGCGAATACCCCGGGTGGGCCGCCCGCCGGTGCATCATCTCGATGGTCTCCCCTGCGGATGCCCGCGAACTCCCGTGAGCTGGGCTTATGATAATGCGTCATGCAGATCTCGCCCTGGAAACCCAGTACGACTTTGAAATTCCTATACGTCTGCTGGGGCCATAGAGGCTTCACTTTATGGCTACCGGTGAAGGTGACACACACATCAATGATATTCAGATAATAATATACCTTCCCTTCGGAGGCCCCGTGAATATTCAAGGTAGAGTAAAATAGTCAATGATATTCGTATAATGACATTTTATTCTTTGAATACCCCGTCAATATTCAACGCAGAATAAAATATAAATAATATAGAAGCAAAAATAAGACACACTGAGAAAACCGTTTATTTATAGTTGATACATAATAGTTTGAATATGGCGAAATAAACATTTTATTGGATCAAATAAATATTCGTTAACCATTACGATGTTTATTTGACACGATTTGATCCTCCGAGGCGACCGTTTGAATGAAATGAAGATTTTAATAATTAACGTATATTTTCTAGTCCTAACGAAATATTTACTTCGCCATATTTTAAACTCCTTTTATCAGCTATCAACAAGCTGCTCTCTCAGTGCACTTCTCGCCTCATCAACAGCTTCTGAAATACTTCGCACAATTTCCCTTCCACCTCGCTTCGCCGCAATGATAAATTAACGATACGCGCACCCCGATCGGCTTCGTAAAGTAGCCACGTAGCCGTTTCTCGCGAGACACGCCACGCTCGCCTATGCACAGCTCGTTAAACGCGCGAATCGAGGAGGCACGAGGGGACGAACAAGAAGGCGAAGACGGCAGAGCCGAAGAACCCGTCGTGCGTCGCTCCGTCGCACACGGAGACACTTAGCACTCGCCATCTAAATATAGCCACGCGAGAAGCCGCGGATCGCAAAGAAAGTTGCATCTCGTTCCGCGACGATCGGTACCCGACGCCCTCGCGCGATCGCCACGCCGAATCGCGCGACTCGGTACTACGGCGAGTTACACCGCGGTCGAGAGCGGACGGGGCCGGTAGCCGGCGGGCATTATGGTAAGTGAACGCCATCGTTTATTGCACTTAATAACACCCCGTAAAAAGCCGACGGACGGGATTCAGCCGCGGTGATCCGTCGCTCCGCGCGGAGAAGCCGCCGGGGCGGTGGAAGTCACGCTCCACGGGGGAACGCGCCGCATAGCAGGAGCGAACGGTTTTCATTGCCGTCGAAGAAATCGAAATCGCGTGAGCCGCGCGACTCTACGCGCTCGTTTCGTTTCTCGAAACCTCTTTTATTCTTCGCGTCTCGCTCGCCCGTCCGGAGAAGAAAGACGAGGGGGAGACGCGCGAAGGGAAGGAGGAGGAGGAGGAGGAGGAGGAGAAGAAGAAGAAGACCGGGTGGAGAGTTAACGGGTTCGCGGATCGACGATACAATTACACGCTATATATAGAACTGGGTGGAGGTATAAGTAACATGATTAATGGACGATAACGCAATTACGCCATGATACGCCTTGCGTGCCGCGATCGGCGACGTCGAGTGCCTTCCCCGCGCGCGCGCCGTTCACGTCCTACCCTCTTTTAAATTCGCGTCGAGACTCCGTCAGTCGCCTCCCCGCGGCAGGTATTAGTTCCGCCTGTCTTCGGGCGAACGATCGGAGCTTCCTCCCGTGCGCGCGCGCGCGATTGGAGACGCGCCCGACGCGCGTTAAAGCACGGGGGCTCTCTTCAGTCGGCATCCGCCGAGAACGCTGAGAAAAAAAAATGTAATAGATTTGACTAAATTAAATTAGCGGTCAGACTTAATTACCCGAACTAATAATTTGCTGTAGAATTGACGGCGGCTTGTTTTCGTCGAAAATTTTCAAATTGTTGTTACCAAATTATCCAATTCGAGTAACTTGAATTGAAACTGAGATATTTGTCGAGGCAACTCACAGATAACGTCTGTCAAGGGCCGAAATAATATCTGACATCCAAGATAATTTTCCACTAGTGTGGATACTCCTAATTCTAACTAGAACTAGAGTTAAATCTGGTAAGAATCAGGCGTATATAGTTGATTGTACACTGAGGAAAAAGATCTAGCTGAATACGAACACCTACCAGAAAATATTTATAATATTTGATATAAATAGAAATGTATTCCCATCGAATAAATAAGTCTATTTGAATAAAATACAATGTTTTGCGTGTCTTTTTAATCGAGAACGAACCTTGCAGAACATCTACCAAATTCAAATAGACTCCCGTTCGACGAGAATAAATTCCTATCCATCTCAAATAAGTGTTTCTATCAGGTTCGCACTCAACCAGACCTTTTCCCTGGGTGTAGAGTTTTCATCACTGGCTTTATCAGTTGTCGATACTGTTTAACCCCCTCCTGTCCACCACAACCGATCAACGACGACGCTCGTCGTCTATAGTTTCACAAAATCGTTTGCATTATATTCGCTATCTCGCAGATCCAAGTCCTCACCCTGCACATACATATATCGGTAAAGCTTCGCGTGCAGCGCGCGCGCGCTCGGACAATGGAACGGATCTCGGTGAGTTCGCACGCTACAGAGAGCGATGGCTGTAGTGACTCCTACCGCGCGATGACTCTTCCCTGACGAATGCCATCCTCAAGGACGCCTCTTTGTTTTTAGCAAAGCGTGTACCCCTGCTTCTCCGTCTCAGCGTTTCAGCGCTCTATCGCCTTCCGCTCTTATCCTTTTAGCGAGCGGAAGCCCTGTATAGATATACACGCGGAGGTGTAATATCGACGAGCCCGAACTCTTGGCAGAGAGGAGATGCGGGCCGACGCGAAGACGCGAATCGGCGAGAAAAAGTGGTCGGATGCCCGCGAAATGAATGACTAACGCTCGCGGCATGCCCGGCGCATCGCGCCGTGGCCGAATCGCGCGAATAACAAACAAACTTCTTATTACGATCGGCAGTGGGGCGCGGAGAGGAAGAGAGCGGGCGAGAAGGATGACGTTCGTGGCAGGTGATGAGTAACGACGGGTTCGCGAGGCCCGATCCAGATTATCGCGCTCCGTTGACTCGCGCCACTGCGTTCTCCGGGATGTATCACATGTAAGGGGAAACTTACTCGTCGGGGAAGAAACTCGAATCGCTGTTACGTTATTAACTCGTTATCCGTGAGCTTTTGGCGCGTATTTGTGTAATACTTTTTTCAAGATTATATCTTTATCTGTAACAAGTCTTATATCGATATAGGGCAAAAGTTAACTGATAATGAGATAACAGTGATTCGAGTTCCTTTCCTGACGAGTAAATTTAGCCTTGCATGTTATATACATACGGCTGTGCGAGCGAATCGAGCAAAGTCTCGGGCCAACATTCTCCGGCGCTTGATCGTGTGTCAAGAGTGACGGGTACAGTGACGTAACACTTTTTCGTAAGATGACATTCAGATTGATATGAGATTCATGGTCCAACGAGGCGAGACATTCGAGATTTTGGTCTACTTATGTCTGCGTTTAGTTGTTGGAGTCGTTGCGATTTTTGGGAAAGTGGGTCGAACGCCTCGATTCCAAAGATCACAGCGCCAAATCTCTTGACACTGAGAGAAATTATTGCTGGTGCCAATGCAATTTTTTTCTTCAATTAAAAAAATTATATAATTCTAGGATCAAGTCATGGTTTTCTTCGTTCAAGAAAATACGAGTATTTGATAAGCTTAAATAATTGTTTTTTTCGCGCAGAACGAATTTCTTGTTCTAACGAAGCTACTCTTATATCAAGAATATATGTGACGCGGCAGGATAAAAGGTGTCTTACTGCCAAAAATCGCATCTTCTGTTTTTGGGTGATTATTAGGGCTTATGGTCTCCTCTTTCATGTACTCATAGTGCCGACCTCCAAAATCCAAGATTCAGGGCTTGTAAGTGAAATAATCACAAATGAAGAAATCCCTATATTCAAAAGTGGCAAATAAATGCACTTCAGACACACAAAATGATACAGTAAAACATTATACTACGCTAAGGAATATCAGTGGGATGCCTTCGAAGTCCTTCCCCACAAAACAAACTATGCTGGTGTATGCGGTCGACCTCGGGTCCTCTTAGCTGGAGGCGTTACAGATGGTGTGCTCTCTTCGGTGTAGATTTTCCTTTCACATTGCGCGTGTTTCTCGCTACACGGGTTTTGGCAGTAAGACACCTTTTATCCTGCCGCGTCACGTATATTCTTCGACCAAGAATCTGTATTCTTAAAAATTTGTAAGATTACAAGTTCTTGATTCAAGACATATTTTTTCGACACAAGCAATTATTCCTCTCGGCGTGGTCGATCAATGCCTCACCGAAAAAACCGTTTATTTGTAGTTGATAAATGTTTGTTTGAATATGGCAAAATAAACATTTTACTGAATCAGAGAAATATTCGTTAACTATAATATTACACGATATTTATTTGGCATAATTTGATCATTCGGAACAACCATTTGAATGAAATAGACATTTTAGTAATTAACAGATATTTTATCAGTCCACCCAGGTGAAAAATTTCTATATATATTTTGTATATGGTCCATTACAGATTTGGTCATATGTGAATTATATATTATTTCTATATTATTCTTATAAGGACTATAATTCGATTTTTGAATGTTTATATAATCCGTATGTGTGTAACAAAAAATATTAACTTCGCCGTATTCAAAATTACATTAACCAACTGTTAATAAACTGCCTTCCCAGTGCTTCGAATCGCCGACGTTCGGTCTATTTTATCGAATGCATTATTTATCCGTCCGCTGGTTACAGGATGCGCTCGACGTGCTCACAGGTGCGACGCGCGTGTAACGAACGATCGGAGACTTTATTTCCAATTTGTCAGTCGCGGATTATTTATAACGCTCGCGTAGTCTACTAATGGACGTGATAATTGACGTTAAAAGCACATGGGTGACTATTAATGATATCGATGGTGAGCGCGGCTCGTCTCCTTCGCGTACATCTACTCTCGCCGAAGATGAAGATGACGATGAAGATAACAACGATGACGATGATGAAGAAGAAGACGAAGAAAAAGGAGAAGACGAGCCGGCGGAACGGCAGAAAAAAAGTGGAAGGCTGACGCTGCCGATGATTCACGCGGGAACGCACATATTCCGGATCCGTTTTCTTCCTCCGCGCGTCGATAAATTCGCGATTGAGGTCGCCTCCGCGCCGATAAGCCGGGAGATGACGGCGAGATAACTGAATGGCCGTTTCGTAAGAGCCACTTACAGACGTACGTACTCGCAAGGGGTATGTATACGAGCTCGCGTCCGTTACGCGCGTTACGTTCGCCGCGTTTACGCTCGGTGTGTACCTATAAGTAAGTGGGTATAATCATTAGGTAAGTTCGAACGAGCGGAGACCGCCGCCATTGTGGCCACCGTTCGTCGCTTAATTGCGCGTGTTACGATAATCACGCGGGAGGCAAGAGGAGGAGAGAGTCAAAGACTCATGGCGAGACGACCTTCGCGCGGGACCGTTCGAGACCGGCGGATTTTCTTCGAACTTTCGAGCGAATTTTTTCTCGATTGCAGCGATATCGATCACACTTATCGCTTCCATTTGCGGCGTATGCATGTGGGTACTCGTACGGCTGACGGGTTGCACCGGACGCGGACGGGTATGCGAGCAGGGTAATGGTCCTGTTGGATCGCTCGGCTGTATGTGTCACGATGTTAACCTGTTTTACGCATCGACGTTATTCGCTTTTTCTGCGAGGAGTCGAGATGGAAAAGGCTCGCACGCGTATCGCGATTAAAGATAGGGAGGAACGGGAGTGACAATTAATTCGGAATGTGTTCTATGTTTTAGATATGCCTGTATTACTGAGAAAAAAATAATTAGTAATGTTAACCAAACTTTGGTTAATGTGGGAACAATGAAATATCTGTACTGCGATGACATATATTACGATATTAACAATATTACGTTGCTACAACCAATATTTATATGTCGTAACTAAAAGTTTTGTCGTCCCGATAATATATAATATTTATAATATATGTTATTTTAAATTTCGAACAGAATTACTTAACCCTTAGATGCACGCGTAAAAAATTTCACTCCTGTGCATATGTCGTCGGATTTCCCCGGGCCCGAAATCAAGTTATAATAGATATAAATTATATTTTGATTATAAAATGTACTGTTCTTTTAGCGAAGAAAATAATGTTAGCTATTATACATGCTCTTTCATATTGCGTTAAACATATTTATCATCGGAAATTTAAAATAAAAGTAAATCAATCGACCATCGATTACGAGTTATGGTATATCTTTTTACTGCCGTGTGTACCGCAGATCCGACTTACGCACAAAGAAAAAGAATTGATTGGATTTACCGAAAATTACTTGCGGAGTCACAAGTAATTATTATCAATTTATATCAATGAAATTTTTTATTAGATCAATTTTATACCTCTTCTTTACAATCATATGAAATGGGGGGTGATTACAAAAAAGAAATATCTGATTAATATGAAAAAGATCAAATCGATCTAAACAGATAATTACTTTCGATCCCGTAAGTAATTTTTAGTAGATCCTACTAATTCTTTTTCTCCATGTAATATTATACGTTTGAGAATTAACAGCGTATATCCGCAATAAGCTAAATCAAGGTCTTTTATCGAATCACGCTCCCCCTTTTCATTTCTGCCAAACCGAAATGACGATCCGCATCCATAACCGATACGAGCACCGCGGCGACTTCAAAGAGCGACACGAAACTGAGACTAAATTCAGGGTAGCTATCTCTGCTTTCAGGCTCACATATCGAACTCTTCCGGGAACGCATCTCGGTTCGATCCGCGCGTGGGTTTGTCGCACGCGGTCGCATTGACCCCGAGGCTCCTCCGCGGCGAGGGGAGCCCGGGGTGGCGGGCGCGAGTCGATCGGCAGGATTCCCGGTACTAATGACGAACCCTTGATTAGGAGACACCCAACAGTATCCACGCGACTGCGTCGTAAACTGTCGGGACCGCAACGGGAAATGCGCATTCCCCATTCGCGATACCCGCAAAAGGTTGATTGAGTTCAAGGAACAACAAGCCATTGGGTCGAGTTTCCTCTTCCCTATTTTCTCTCGCTCTTCCCCCCCCCTCTCTCTTTCTCTCCCTGTTACTTACCTACTTACTTATTTACTAATTTTAATAACTTACTTAGTTACTTAACTTACTTACTCACTTATTTATGTTTCATTTTATTTATTATTTTTAACTACATTTTAGTATCTTTCTCTTGTGTGCTCTTAGAGTGGTTGCCCTAGAGCAGAATAAACGCTTCTTCTTCTTCTCAGTCTCTCCGTCTCCCCCCTCTCTTTCTCTCTCTCTTTCTCTCTCTCTCATCCGTATTAGTTGCAATGTATACTTTAGTTTACCTTACCTCATTAGTCTAGGCCGAACTGTTATTTGTTATCTATTACTTTACATTACTTGTTGCTTTCCTATTATTATTTACTTTATCTCTTTTTACTCGTTCACTCTCTTCGTTGCTTTGTTTGTTACTCATTTGTTCTGATTTGTTCGTGCTCTCAGAGGGTCTCTGCGGCCCTAGAGCAAATAAAATATGCTTCTTCTTCTTCTCTCTCTAGTGAGAGAGCCTAACTAATTATTTAATTATGTTCTTTCAAGCTTGCTCGTTTTAATGCTTAACTAAAAAATTTAATTTGTATCTCTTCTATGATTGTTCTCGTAGCTTGCTATACAAACATTTGTTTAATTTTGAACAATAAATGCTATTATCAATCAATCAATCAATCTCTCTCCCACTCTGAGACGCACCTCATAGGTACCTTCTCATTAACGGCTCCCGCCTCGGACGTTCCACCCTCCTCCCGCTCACCTTTTCTTTCATCCGCATCCCTTTTCTCACGTCGACCGATCGATCGGACACATACTACATGTATGTAATCCACACGTACGACACCGCGACCGCTTTGTCGCACCATTTCCCATGCGCGACTCTATCGGATCGCCCCGCCCTTTATTCGCATTCCAGCACCCGCGTCGCGAGCGTGGCCGATGCGATCGCGCGAACTTTTCTGGAAAATCTGCCCGCCCCGCTGGTCAGCGCGGAGGTGCGACCCTGGCGACGCGCCAGGAGCCGATCGGTTTAAGAAGGCCGTTCGAACGGGCGCATCCCTCGAATGACAATCGCGCGATTTGTCGCAGGTGCGTTCCCGCCGCAGACGGTAAGCGCCTCTACCGCGCATAGGTGGGCGCGCGCTTTCGATGGACCGCGCGCGGCTCGAGCGACGGAGCGTTGGTATAACAGCGCCGCGGTTGGAATTAGTCGGGGAGCCGCGAGTCGCGATCTTCCTCGATTAGAGTCGGGCTGCGGGAAAACCACTCGGACGACCGCAACTCGGATCGACGGTACTCGCGACCGCGCAGGCGCACGCGTCGACACTACCGCGTGTGTCTCGTATACAGTTGCGGGGTTCGGGTCGGCATTCCTCGACGCGGAGACGCACCACCGCGCTCGCGGAGATCTCTCTCTGCGGGGTGTCTGTCTCCTGCAGTCGATGAGACGCGGACGCTCGGGACGCTGGGAACGACCCCGAGGTAAAGTGAAGCGGGGCTATCACGGTAGTGAGAGAGTTATTCGTTTCAATCACGATTGATGTATACGCAGTGATAACAAAAATGTAGTTCAATTAAATAAATACTATTAATTGACTCACCCTCCGGTTGAGTGAAATATGCATTTTTTTTTTTCATCGAACCCTGGACCGCGCAATTCGATGTATTTTTTTCACACTGATTTATTGAAGAAATTTCACATGAAGACCGAGGTAACAACGATTTTTGTATTAAAAAAATTTTCTCGTCAATAAATTGCTGATATGTTATCATTTCCTTTGAGATATCGACCATTAGGTTAGGTTATTAAACCGTGCTGTTCGTAATCAGCGTGATAAAATACACAAGATAGAGTGGTCGACCGATTGATTCCAGAAATTTCGACCACTTTATCTTGTGTACCTACCTTTTTTTCGCTGATTCCGAAAAAACATTGTTATTTGGTCGATACCTCACAAAGGGGGATCTAAGATATTAACTATTTAATGCATGAAACATCTTTTTTTTCTCCGAAAATCATTGATATCTCGGTGTTCCTTCCAGAATTCCCGAATATATCCATGATTTTCGGAATCAGTAGGAAAAAATACACGAGATAGAGTGGTCGAGCGATCGATTCCAGAAATCTCAATTTTTGACAAAATATCGAGATACTCGAATCGACTTAATTTTTTTTTTATCAGTATAGACGTATAATAAATCACCGCGACACGTCAACGCACTCTGACCGGAGTTCACGAAGTACCCCGCTCCACCAACCTTCATCCAGCCACATTCATCGGCGTCGAGCCTCCACGCAGCAAACCGCGGGAGTCGAGGCCGAGGAGGTCCTCCGAGAGAGAAACTCCGTTCAGCGTCGAGCGATAAACCGTCATTTCCATGCGACTCGACTTCGCAAAACCAAAATAAAGGTCGACCAAAAAAGGTCACCGACGCACCCACGAACCGCGGTGGGATCGACATTCACTCTGCGTCTCGATTGAATGTTGCAAAGGTTGTCCGCGAATTCGTCGCTGCAGCGTGCATGCCTGATGGGTCGAGAAGATCCTTCGAAATGTGCAACGGCCCCGACTGGCGCGCGACGACCCGTGGGAAGACCGAGGGAGAAGGAGAGAGACGCGTTTTCGAGCGCGAGTCAATATTAGGACCTCATATATTCATGAAAAATCTACCGAAAATATATTCAACAAAATATCTCGTTACCGTCATTAGCTTGCGAGTGAAATAAAGTTGAATTATTAACCCTTAGATGCATGCGCGAAAAATTGCACTCCTGTGCATGACTCGGGTCTCCCAAACCCGAGCACAAATTATAATATAAATTATTATTATAGTTATAAAACGTAAGGTTTCTTTAGCGAAGAAAATAATGTTAGATATTATACATGTGTGCTTTTTCATGTCGCCCTAAATATATTTATCATCGAAGAATTAAGATAAATATAAATCAATCGACCGTCAATTAAGAGTTATGGCATTTTTCTTTACTGCCGGGTCCCCCAGACCCGACATATGCATCTAAGGGTTCTAATTAATCCAGGTTTCTGTAATGAGCTCCATCAAAAATTAGATTACTTTTATTGCACGGACAAAAATTAATCGTAGCATTTACAAAATTTGTGATAAATTCTGAGACAAGGCCAGCTTCTCGCTACGATAACTACTATTTCAGTAAAAATTATAGCGAGACTTGTAGAAATTACAAGTGTCGCTGTAATTTTTACTAAAGTTGTAGTCAACCTAACAATAAATTGGCCCTGTCCCGAAATTTATCACAAACTTGGCAAATGCCACGATTTATTTATTCCCGCGTGCAAGAACAAACATTTGTCGAAGGAGTAAATTTTATCGGGAGCTGCGGAAAACCGGAAACCGGAAGCGTATTCAATTATTTCTAGCAGATATCAAAGCCAAGACGCTCGATACCCGACAGACAGCTCCGCGCATCTCTCGAAATGAGATCCTTTCAGAGTCTGAGCGGGTGGCTCGGTTTCTCACGGCTTGAGCAGACCTCGACTTCGTGTGTCGCGCCGCTAGGAAGTTTACGATCCTACGCCCGTTTCTCTCCAGTCAAAGGAGGTAATGCGACACTGATTACTATTTCGCAGACTACCCACCCACGTGCGCGACCCGCGCATTACCCGTCTCGCTCGGTCGGGAAACCGGCGCGCCGAGTCGCGTTGTTCGCGGTTCCTTTGACGGATTCTGCGGGGAGGAGCCGATCTCGTTTCTCTCGCGTGTACCTACGTCTCGCGGACTTAAAACTCGAAGGAGGAGAGTATAAGGGCGAAAACGAAAGGCAAGGTGAATAATATCGGTGTTGTGTTGAGGAGGCTGCATCATAAAAGGATAATCGACATCGTGAAGTGGTCCATTGTCAATTGGCGGACTGCAAAGTAGTGCTTTTCGCTATGATTTTCGCTTTCACACTGCGCCCGCTTTCTCTTAGCTAAATACGAGCCTGATGGGAACATTTATTTAATATAAATAGGAACTTATTAACAATGAACAAATTCTATTTCAATTTGATTGATGTTCTACTGGGTTTGTACTTAATTAAAAAGGTATGCAAGACATTTGTCAAGTCCAAATAGACTTTTGTTCGATGTGAATAAATTCCTGCTTATCTCTGATACATTTTTCTATTTGGTTCGTATTAAACGAGACCTTTTCTCTCAGTGTACCCAAATCTTCCGCGTTAAATCGAACAGCTGATTAAGAATAAAACCAACGATTCGAAAAATCCACGAGAAATATAGCAACAGCGCGTGTACCAGGGTTGCCACAAATTTCGATTAAAAAAATTTTCTGACTCCCGATTTCCCAGAGAGAGAGTGAATGGATTTTTCCATACTATATACAATTGACTCGTAAAAACACTTCAGGCGAGTGAAGAAGATTGTTGAACAGAAGTAGCGGTGTCAAATACGAGTCGTATTTCAACAAAATTAAAACCATATCATTGTCAATATCGCAGACATCACAAATTGTATGCATATCTAAGCTGTCACAAAATATTGATAAAATATTCCTTGAAAAATAACGCACGGAAAATTAATATCGCACAAACATAGCCCAATAAACATCGCGATGTTCTTTTTTCCAGTTTTATCGAAATTCCCAACTTCTCCCAGTTTTTTTCGCTCCGTAGGAACCCCGCGCGATCCACAAAACGCAAGGGTCTCCTCCCGGTCTCGCAAGAGAGCGTGAGCAACGTCGTTGACCTCTTCGGCGCTCGTTCCCCCTTTCTCTCTCGAGACGCGCGCCACGTGCAAACACCACGGTCGTCGCACAGGTGGACACGCCGCTCGTGCCGCGTTGCGTCGGCTCGCGGAGCGCGCGAGGTGACTAAACTTATCGCGGAAGAGTTTGTGTCGCGGCAAGGTTTGATTTAAGGCCGCGTTGCACGATCCGCGCGCGCGGGAGAGGACGCATGACCGATGCGAGGAGTTAGCCGAGGGGTTCGACGTGGGCGTGCGTCGACGAAACGACGTCGCGTGGATCGACACTGATTACGCGCTCGACCGACGAAACGCGCCGGGCGTTGGTTCGCGGAGCGACCGCTCGCGAGGTCACGTCGGAAGACGGAGGATTAATGGGACCGACGCGTTCGGGTTGCGGAGAGAGGGACGCACGCGTTTCGCGGTCGAGAGAGCCTCCCGAGAAAAATTATCGCGCGGTGTGCGCTGCACTCGTTGCGCGCGCGCGACGTAAGAACGCCATTATCTCGTCACACGCGCTGGACCGCGTGCAGTTACGCCCCGGGGGAAACCTTTCGAAATCCAGTCTCTCGCCTTCTCTCGCTCCTGTACCTACATACACTGTTCGCGACGAAGCCGAGACTTCCTCCCGCGGAGCGACGGCGCGCGAAAATAAGGAGCCGTTGACCTCGAGGCGAGAAAAGGCGGAAGGAAGGCTGCTGGGATATATGGCTAATTGGAAATCTTCGAGTATCTTGTATAGCGTAAAACTGGGAAAAAGCGAACGTCTGGATTCAACGTTTCCATGCTGCGAAAAAAAAATATGGTCAATCTAATGAAAATCCTGGAGGCTGTGACCAAACCATTTGGTGAAGCATGAATTCTCTATATCGTCGGCTAAATATGTTAACCTGCTAACTCACATCAAGTTAGATTTCCAGGAGCGAGAAAAAAACTGTCTTGATCAATACAAAAGTTTTTATATGACAACGGATTTTAACACAATAGTTGTCAGTATTTGTCTAACCTTCTTTTAAATAAAATGTATGTAAATTATTTAGTTTAGTCTAGCCATGAAGTTGCCGAGTATCAAAGCATCTTAAAATCGTAAAATATGGAGTCATAGCAGGTTAACACATTTAGCCGACGATATGTTTCGTTAAATTGACCACTTTTTAATTAGAATAGCTAAACATTCGACATGAATAACTTGATATTTGATTCGACTGACCAGCATTTTGGTTCGAATGACCAAACGTGTTTGACTTGACGCGTGTTGTCATTTTAACCCAATTATTTGTCTCGGTGCAGAATACGCGACAGTTTTTTGAAGATTACAATTCGATATGTAAAATAAAATTACTCCAACGCGAGAGAAAATATTTTTGACACGCGGGTACGCATTTACTGTACGTACGAGTATCAGGTGATGCGCAATTTCACGAGCTTAACAAGTCGCGAGCGGGTGCAGATCTCGTTCGATAAGCGCGGAGGTACGATATCCCGTTAGGCGTACCTCTCGACGCTTCCGCCCTCTTCATCTTCCCGTAACTCCGCTCGGGGACCCGACGTTACAGATTTAATGGGTTGTACAACAGGTGCTGTATAAGTACGCGCGATTCGTTCGCAACTCTCCCGCAAAATTGCACCTCGTAACCCAACGCCCCGTTCGGACCACGAAATAAGTTCATCGTGTATACGTCGTCCCCATGATAAAATCAGGAGGTGAGGAATTATTCGGGGACGTTAACTTCCATTTCACACTCGAATGATAATCGCATTATTAACCGATCTACCGAGAATTCTTTGGTAATTGACCCGCGGGTATTGGACGAAAGAAAACGAAGCCGAAGAGGCGAAAGAAGAGGCCGCGGGTGTGCGTGCTCCAGATGCCTTTCTCTCCGGCGCGGGTAATCGAATCTCGCGTGGCGTAACGGCGTGAACGCCCCGAACGTCCGCAGCGGCGATGACGGTGCATTCGCAACGCGCCCTTCCGCCTCGATGGCTTTTTCCTTCCTTTTATCTCCGCCCCTCCCCGCCGCGAGACATTCGCATCTTTCGCGTCGGCTCGCCTCCCCCCGAACGCGCCCTTTTTTTCCCTCGCGAAGTCGACGATCCGAAGAGAGGGCTCGTGTGCGCCGGGCGATCGCCCGCGTATGTGTACATATCGTAACAGTTCGTATGCGTCGATTTTCGAGGAGCGCGGGCTCCAATTAAGCGCGGAGTTCGTTAACTCGCGCTCCCGAAACCGTTCGTCGTCGGGCACCGTTGCTCCGACGCCCCTTCTTCGAGGTGCGCCACGTCGCTCGCGTGTCTGATCTTTCTTGGCTTTTTCTCCTTGCACTCATCGCTGTTCGGTGATATTAACATCGCATCGCTGTGGGGAATATTGCTCGGGAATATTATAAATTATGCATTTTGGGAGGTGTCGCTTGGCGAGCGGAAAATATTGCAATTTGAGAGGGAAATTTGTAAGAAAAATTATTGCGCGTTCTTTGGCTATCGTTAAATGTATCGCGCGTTGTCGTGTAATTTTTTACGTTTCTTTTTAATCGTTTCTATTTGAAGAAATGTAATAAATGCACCAGCGTTACTGCACTGAGAAAAATGACAAAACGCATCTACACTGAGAGAAGAGTTTACTTGTAATTGATAAATGTATGCTTGATTAGGACGAAAGAACTATTTCATTGGGCTAAATAAATATTACAAAATCAAGTATACGTGTAGATATTAACTATAAATAAACTGTTTTCTCGGTGTAGTTAAACGCGCTTAGTTATTCTAATCAAAATACTGGTCAGTTGAACAGAATATTTTGTTTCAGTCTAACCTAATGTTTAGTTATTCCAACCAAAAAGTGGTCAGTCAAACAAAACAAATCATATTTCACTAAAGAGTTTGTCTATCGTCTCTAAAATTTTGGATAAATTGACTAAATATTTTTTTTATACGTTACACGATTATCAATTAACATGTTAATTCTCATAGAAAAATTGGCTTCGTGTATGATCTTATCCTGAAGACGATGGGCTTCTTATTCTAATCGAATTAATCCCTATTTCACGCGTAACAACCGGAATCACATTCGATTTTTCTCCAAAAAGAAATTCGAAGGCTGCTACTCGGACCGCAAAAGCCGGGTTCTCTTAAATCGAACCTCGTGAGGTCTTCGCCTCATTAATTGCCGCATCTACATAAATTATAATTCGCCGTGCTGATTGACGTTCCCTTTGTGTATATAGAGGCACGTTGCAGGAATTCAGCCTTGCCATCATCCGCGATTTCAAACAATGAAAGTTAATTAACCGCGACCGATCCATAGTGGGGCAAGGTTCGATTCGAGTCGCGATTGACGATGGGAAAAAATGTCTTTTTCGATTTTACCGCGCGTGATAAGCTCCCTTCGTCCTCCCCGAAAAATCAGTGCGAGAAATTTTCAGAACTCTATCTATTTTTTGTGTTACAGAGCGAGAATTCATGGCAACGAATGCAGAGCAACGTACACTGAGAGAAAAATTTAAGATAATCAACTAAACGTTTACTTATATATTATATACTAACTAAATATTTTATTAGCTCAAATAATATTTATTTGTCCCAGTAAAATGTTTTATTGGCTCCAGTTAATATAGTTTCTTGAGAAAAATATTTAATTGAGACAAATAAATAATACTTGAGTCAATAAAATGTTGAGTTACCAATATACAAATAAGCGTTCGGTTGATTCTACTAAATTTTTCTCTCGGTGTATCAGTATAGAAACGTGAAAAAACGTAGAAATAAAAAAGTCATTTCTACGACGCAAACGTCTTCCCTCGACGTTTCGCGCCGGATGTCGCCGAGAGTTGAACTTTCTTTTCCAGTGACCTCCTCCCACCCCTGCAGCCCGACTACAAGTGCAGGAGTCAAGGAAAAGAAACGCGAGTCTCGCCATAAACCCACGATTCCCGAAGGAGACGAGGAAAGGAGGGAATAAAGGGAGAAAAACAAGAAGAAGGATACGGACTTCTCTTTCCAGAACGGCGCGCGTCTTCCAGGGAGTCGAGCCGAAACGACTCTTCCAGGATTTGCGATCCTTTAACGCGCCGACGAACCGTGTCCTTCGGGGGAAGCTGCGAACGGGTCGTTAAACTCGCATAAGTCACGACCAGACGCGTTATTTAGCCGAAAAGCGATAAGGTTTGTCTGTTTCTCGTTATACTCATTCTTTCTCGAATATATCGTTCTCAGCCTCTGCCGCCTCTTCATCGTCAGCTTCTCAAGGAAGACAACGCTGTCGAATGAGCCGAGCGGAACTTTCGTATCTGTACTGAGAAAAATGACCTGGTCAATTGAATCAAAATCCTGCACAGAAAAACAGAATTAATTAGATCTACTAATAATAAATTAGTTGCGGGGTCGCAAGTAGTTATTTATTTAATTCAATTAAATCTTTTCTTTATATTAATTAGATATTTCTTCCTTGCAATCACATGCTATTCCTTACGATGATAAGGAAGAGATGTATTAAAAGATTTCATCGATTTAAATTGATAATTGGTTGCGACCTCGCAAGTATTTTTCAGTAGATCCGACTGATTCCTTTTCTCTGTGCGGAGACCATAACCAAATCATTTGGTGAAATATGGATCCTCTCTATCTGTGTTTGGTCAGACTGATCATTTTCTAGTTAGAATAACTAGACGTGTAGTTAAAATAACTAAATATTTGGTTCAACTTACTAGTATTTTGATTAGAATATCTAAGCTCGTTTAACAAGATGGGTTTCGTTATGTTAACTAAGTTATTGTTTTCTATGTGATATCGCAAACGATCCAACACTCTTCGAAGCATTCTGATTGATTAAACTAATCATTTTCTAACTAGAATAACTAGACGTGTAATTGGAATAACTAAATATTTGGTTAAACTTACTAGTATTTTGGTTAGAATAACTAATCTCGTTTAACACGTCATCAGCAGTCAACGTGTTAACCAGATGCCTTTTGTCATTTTAACCAAGTCATTTTTCTCAGTATAATATCGGGAACGATCGAACGATCTTCGAGGTACCGTTAAATATACAAGTGTAAAAAATAATCTAGTCGTGTCGCCGTATCTGGGACGCACTCCCCGCAGAGGACCCGCTAATCGGAAGGTTTACGGAGCGCCGTACGCATCGATGACAGGTTTGCCGATAGAATTTGACCTCGACGAAATTCGACGACACGATTTTCGAGCTCCCCGTTTAATTAACGATCGTCGAGGCGGTTTCGACGGTCCGCGCCGCGGAGGCCACGGCGCGCGCCGAGTGCAGAGGAGATGAGATTTCTTCTCGTGCGCGCGCGCGCAGGAAATAACGTCCTTGCCCGAGGCGATGCGCGTATTTATAGGTGATGATACCCTAGGCTCCTTTTCTTTTTCAACCGTACCTGCCTATCCGCTATCATCGCGCCATGAATCATCGCGTCGACTGCTCCCGCTTTATTTACTAACCGGCCGCTTCGTTCGTCATCGTGCGATGAATTTGTTTTTCTCGTATTACTTGCGCTCCCGGGAAGCGGGGAACGAATTCCCCGCGGTAATTGCTCCGCGCGAGAATTTCTCGAGAAGAGCGCCAACCGCGCGCGCGCGGCTCCTTTCCTATGCGCATAACTGCAGAGTGGGTATAGATATGCAGCTGCATCGTATACCCGCGTTATTTTATTTCTTGGCGAAGACGCGATACGATTATGTTTTTTGGCGGATGAAGATTAGAAAAGAAATTTTGTAAATGTTATGTATACTCGGAGAAAAGTTTATTTGAATACGAATCTATATCAGAAATGTTATTAGTCGCTAATAGGAATTTGTTTCACACCGAAAGAACTCTTGGTCAAGCTAACAAAATATTTTGAATGAATATTTTTTTTTAATCGCAAAATTCTTTGGTCGATTTTATGAAAACTTTCATGGCAGAGCTAAACATTTGGATGATTCAACAAATATTTCTTTAGGTTATCAAATTGACTCAACGAAATTATTTTGTTGGCTACTTTTTTTCTCAATGCATACCGAACAAAGCTCGTTTTGAACCGAACAAATGTTTGTGTAAGTCGTGGAACGTTTACTTATTTTATATTTCTGTTTACTCCGTGTAAATAAATTCCTTATTCATCGCGAATAAATTTGTCTTCTAAGTTCGTACGAATGTACGTACAACGATATCTCTCTATTTCGCTCTATTTATACCTTCAAAATGGAGAAGCAACATCGTGAAATTTACTCCAATCGAGCTTCGATTAATTATTTCGATCAGTTTATTTTTACGGAAAAAAAAACATTTTAAAGATTTCCTGAGAATTCGGTTGTCGCGTAAAAACAATATTCATATTTTTAATTCAATTCGTAATCTTCATATCTGTAAATTTTTCAAATCCACTCTAAAAAAAATTAGAGAACCAAATTTATAAAAATACGATACCTAGGTCCAAATCACGTGCTCGGTTGGCTTATCATGGTATCGAAAGATTGCAATGCATCGAACGTCCGACACTTTTCTCCCCAGGAAATAAAACGCGCAGGTCATCCCTGCACCACGCGACGGAGGAACGACCGTTTCATCGGAGCGTAGAAGTCGACGACGCGTCCACTACGCGCTACGGCACGGTGGACACCGCACAGCAAGAGAGAAAGGGAGGGAGAGAGAGAGAGAGAGAGAGAGAGAGAGAGAGAGAGCGTTCTCCGAGCAAAGTCAAGGCTCTCGCGCGAATGCATTATTAGCGTCGTGAATTCTGCACTGACTCACGTCGCGTCGCCGCTGCAGCGAGTGAAGGTATGACGTCGCAGCGCGTTTCCGATATGTGTACACAATTCGCGATAGGTACGACGGTGGTGCGCGCATGCGTAAGTTCTCTCGGAACGCGTTTACGAGCGCGCCGCAGCTCCGCTTACCTCTCGCATGCGTAAATAAGAGAGAGAGAGAGAGAGAGAGTGTAAGTATATTACTTCGCGGCTGACAATCCGACGATAACGGCGCGGCGGTAACTCCGCGCAACTATGTATCGAAGAATGGGCCACCCCGCCGCTGATACGTACAGCGAGCGGCTCTCGCGCGGCGCGCATACGCGTACAAATATCGTTCGGGCGGGACGCGGCAAAACAACTCGCACACTTGACGTGAAATTATAGATACGAACTCGCGCGCACCGACGTATTGTAAATCATGACGTGACGTAACTTTGACGCGCACTTTATAGCCCGCAGTTTTGCCAATCGATATACAGCTGCAACCGCATTGCGCGGTGGACGCTTCGGGGGATAGCGCGTCGGTATGACGTCGCAATACCACAAGTTCGTCACTCTACCATCGCGGGGACGGTTAGTGTACTACAGTTTTTGCGCTCGGTAATAGAGTTTTTGCGGTAAGAGACATTGCAAAAGTTCAGCGACGCTCTATCGAGGCTGCGTCTGCCGCAGCATTTCCGGCGTAGAGAGAATTACGATGTTTAGCCGCGCGCGCGCGCGCGGATGTTGCTCTGAGCGGCAATGTGTGCGCTGAGAAAAATGATTAGGTCGAAATGTAAAAACGCGTGTAGTTAAATATGCTTAGTTATTCTGATCAAAATACCGGTGGACTGAACCAAACCTTACGTATTATTTTATAGATGATTTTTCATGACAAACCCTTTTTCTCCCTTCATGCGAAAGCGAAAACGACAAATGAGATAGAATTCGGATGGAATTCTTCGCTTTTAAAGAATTATTAATATATAAGTGCATATTGCTGCATTATTCGTTTAAAAATCGAAGGAAATAATTGACTTTTGGTAAAGATAACGCATAATCTACACACACACACAATCGTTCTATATATTATGCGTTTGCGTTCCCCATTATCCGTCATCTGCGGAATTTCCATATGGGACAATGGTATTCAGTTATTCCAACCAAATGTTTAGATGTTCGAATTAAAAAGTGATCAGTTTACAACCAAACAAATATTTCGCTAAACAGTTCGGCTATCGTCTCCAAGATTTTGGTCAAATTGAGTATAGAATCAAGCAATAATTACCTGGAACAGAAAAGTTGAGGAAAAAAAATTATTAACCGACACTTGAAGCGCTTAGTGAATCGACAACTCTCCGCTGAGAAAAATAATAAGGTTAAAATTACAAAACGCGTCAAGTTAAACGTGTTTAGTCATTCTAATTAAAATATTGATCAGTTAAACCAAATATTAAGTTATTCTAACCGAAAAGTAATCGTTTTAACGAAACAGACGAAAGATCCATACTTCACCAAACAGTTTATTCATCGTCTCCAAGATTCTGGTCTTAAATTGATCCAATTTTTTCCTCAGCGCGAGACGGTAAATCTCGCTCCGAAATCGAGCCGAGGTCGAAAAGAAATCCACGCGCGCGCACGACGAGAACATACGACCGTAATCTCGATTCAACACGGCACTCTGACGTGCATAGAAGCGAAGACCCCGTTTCGCACGTTCCCGGAGGACCGGACCGGCTCTCCTCAGTCGGTCGCGCTCGAAACCTGCTCCCGTGGACTCGCGCGAGATGATTCGTTTTGCCGGAATGATTTGTCGACGACGTCAAGGACACCGTTATCGCGGCGGGCTTACGAGGAGCGCGGTGTCGCGCGCGCGCGCGAGGCACCGGGAGGATCTCTGATTTATGAGGATCGACCGGCGAGCTTAATCGCGTCGCTTTGCGAGTCACTCTCGTCGATCATCGCCGATAAGACGACGTTTCCGCGGTGCTCGTCCGAGAGGTCGAGGGTGTGCCGGGAGTTCTCTCTCTCTCTCTCTCTCTCTCTCTCTCTCTCTCTCTCTCTCTCTCTCTCTCTCTCTCTCTCTCTCTCTCTCTCTCTCTCTCTCTCTCTCTCTCTCTCTCTCTCTCTCTCTCTCTCTCTCTCTCTCTCTCTCTCTCTCTCTCTCTCTCTCTCTCTCTCTCTCTCTCTCTCTCTCTCTCTCTCTCTCTCTCTCTCTCTCTCTCGCTCGCTCTCTCTCTCGCTCGCTCTCTCTCTCTCTCGCTCTCTCTCTCTCTCTCTCTCTCTTGAGACTTTTTTTTTTCCATCATCATTTTTCCCGAAGCGCTATAGCTTTATCTAAAATTATGACTAGCTCTTTAACCTTTGGTTCGACCGCTCGACGCCTCTCGCACTTTAGTGACGAGGAAGCGGTTATTATGCGTGCATCGTGCTACGGAGGGAATCTTATTAAGGGTAACGTTTTCTCCTCTACGTTGCGTAATATATGTGTACAGTCGCACCTCCCACGACGTCCCGGGCTCGGGGAGTCTGCTTCGTCGAAGCCGAGCGAGCGAGAGCTTCGAAATGAACGCGGAGATAAATGCGGAAACGAGGAGCACCGAATGCCCAGATTATGGCGTTATGCGATCGACTGTGTGGCACTGGAATGAGAACTTGAATTTTTGCAAAATATTGCCACACGAAGTAGTATTTCGTTCCCCTCGTATGGCAAAAATTAATACAATATCGCATGTTTTTGAATAATCTGATACTTTTTGCAATAGAGCCAATGGAAATAGGAATTGAAAAATAAGAAAAACAGTATTTTACGTTCCTCTATATACACGTTAGCTGTATTGCAAAAAATACCAAATTATTCTATAATATACTATATTGTAGCAAGTTTTGCTATATGAGAGGAATCAAATGCTATTTTGTGTGGCAATGATACGCAAGAATTCGAGCTGTCACTCCAATACCACACAGTCGATCACGTGATGGCAAAATCTGGGCACTCTCTCTCTCTCTCTCTCTCTCTCTCTCAGCGCTCTTCACTTCAAATCCATTTTTCTCCGTGAATTTTTGCGGAGTCGATTTTTCGCGAACGGAGAAACGAGTGGCTCTGTTTTAATCCTGTATTCTATTTTTATCAAGTGTATCATTTTGTCTACGCAGTTAAACGATTCTAAATAGCGAGATAACCGCGATTGAAAAAGGGACAAAAATGTGCCTATTTCGATAGCTCCTATTTTCAAGAATTCTATTATTTCGCATCTCACGATAAGAAATATATCGCACAAAGACGAGAAATCCTTTCGCGAAATCCTCCTCTCTCCACCTCCGCCCGACGGAAAAAAAAAGCACGTCACGTTTCACCGGCGCCGTCGAAGTGGCTACGAGGGAGAGGAAAGGAGGAAAAGGCGTAGCATTGCACTCGCGTGACGTCAGAGCGGGTCATCGTCATCGTCACCCGGTCTCGCGACCGCCCCGCGCGAGGTGAGAGATTTTTCAAAACGGAAATACCACGTGACATCACGAACCGGTCAGCGGCTCCCCGTGGTCGCGGCCTCACCGAGTCCTGTGCAACGGGACGCCTTCCTTTAACGCTCGCGCCTATACACCCATACACCGTCGCGATGAGATATCGATCTTTCCTTTCTTTTCTTCGCCTGCGATCGGACGACGAAGCGCGCGTGTCTCCGTCTCTCGCCTCTCCGCGCGACAGGTGCACCTGCGAGCGTTGCGGACAAAAAAAGGACGTATCCTCGTTCGCCAAGTTTCGTTCGTCCTTGCGTTGATAAAAAGGGCCGCGGCGAAGTATGATCGCGCGATATTCTCGGCGAGGATTTGCCGATATTCCGTGGGATTTTAGCTCATTTCAATCGCGGATGAGAGACGATGTACCACATGTGAGTCTAAATTTACTCCACGTCGAGGAAAGAAACTTCAATGACTATTATCTCATTATCTATGAACTTTAGGCCTATATTGATACGATACTTTATTGTAGATAAAACAGGGCTCCAATCTTGTCAGATGTTGAAAAATAGTGGGCTCAGATAATTCCTCATTTGAAAAAAAAATTACCAAAAAATAACCAATCTTTTCCCATTTGGGCATGAAGAAGAAATAAGAAAAAGCAGTTTGATGTTGTTTGTAACAGATTCAGCAACGTTTCAAGACAATAATATCGAAAGAAAATTATTGAGATTTGTGTAATCGAAATAATTTATTTTCATAAGAACATATCGAAATTATGGGTATGGAAGATAACAAAGCAGATCCTTTTCTCATACTACAAAAAATACGCGCAACGATACCGACTGCTCGTTACGCGCTATCATAACGATTTATACTCATAGAATCTGGGCACTCTGATGGCATGACCGCCTCAACCCTGAGAATCCATATGAATTGTTATAGCATTTTATCAAAGGGAAGGTATCGTGAAATTATTTGACGAATCAAAGAACGAAATCTTAAAAGTAACGACTTTTAATGATTTTTATAAATAAACGTGACTTTATACTGACTGGATTGGAAAAAATGACTAATCATTTTGAAAAATAACTAAGTAAGAGCCCTGTGTAGTGATTCAAATGTCTTTCCTGACGAGTAAGTTCAGACTTAGAGATAGATCGTCCGTGGCGAATTAACGTACGCTATATCTACCCGCATTCTACTTGCGCAACTCTATCGCTCACGTTTTCACGTTTGCGATGGACGGCGCAGAATGGAGCGCGGACGCCATAAACACCTGTAATTATCGGCTACCTCGGCGCAGCCGGTTTCGAAGACCTTTCATACTCGTCGTCGTCGTCGTCACCTCGTCTTAGATACGTACTACGTTGCAAGATCGAACGATCGTTTAAGTTCGAACATCGACTGCGCGTGGTCTCCCTCTGAGTCACTTCGCCTCTCTCACGTGTGCGCGCTGCACAGGTAGGTACTTTACGTACCTATACGTGGGTACGTGCCGGAACGCACATAGGTACCGAGCCGAGGCACGTGCGTTGCAGATTTTCATATAGACTGGGAAACCAAAATTTGCTTGATCGAAACGAACGTGTTTTTGAAACAATTTTGAATAGTGAACATAGAAAAACTGATATCAGGAAATTATCCTATCTAATAAAATCCAGCACGATATAATTGAAAGTCGTGGTCACCTATCCCCATTGGTTAGTTGATAATCGATATCGATATAGTATTCGATAGTTAATGCGGGGAAATTCAATTTGATAAATTTGAATTCTATTAGAGTGGGTGCTATGGGAATTCAATTTGAATACGTTTTAGGCGCGCGCTTGCGCGTGCAAATGGTCTAGTAGTGTATTTAAAATGAAAGAGGTACGCGTGAGGATTTTTGATAAGACTGATACTAGTATATTAAATTGTATTGTACTTGCAATAAAAAATGTACTTACATGTGAGTATTTTCGGATGACCTTAAAGTGCGATAAGGTAATTTTTTTCTTTTAGAAACATTAAATCGTGATAGTTTACATTGCGATTCCCCAATAGTTTCTGGGGGGAAAAAGTGTTTCTCGGCACAGTAGAAACATCCGAAAACCTTTACATGTATATTACTTCTTTTATTGTAAATATAGTCAAATTTACCGATACCAGTCTTTCCTTGCACTTGTTCGATTGAAATGAGTACCGATTTCAACCAAATAATATTCAATTAAATCAAGAATATTAATATACATGCATCCAATCGATATTCATTCTAATCGAATAAATCAATGTGCTCCCAGAATTATTAAAACACACCACATTCACCTTGATCAAGCAACTTTTTTTTTCCCAGCGTACTTTCGTTCGAACTCGCGAATCCGAGTGCTAATCGTCGCGTATTTTAAAAATCGCTAACGCGCGACTACACGAGGTTCGAGATTAGAATATCATTAGGTCTCGGGGAGGTCGCCAGCTGGACCCGCTCGCCTCGACGCAAATGCACGCCGAGGGATGATATTAAAAATTTATCGCGCCATTTCCGGGAATATTCCGTCACGGCTGATTTAAGGGGTAATTTCGTTAATAATCCAGCAGTCTGGCGGCCGGGTCTGCCCGGATGGTCGGCGGGAGGACCAGCGGGGGATCGAGCCCCTACCCCTCGCCGCGCCGCTCCGCTCCTGCATAGCGCTCGCTGAATATTGATGAGAGATTTTTGTCGGCGCGCGTGAAATCCTGTAGAGAGATGGGAGGGTCGCTATAAAAATGCAATAAACTCTAAGCTAATTTTCGGGATCAAAGGAACGGGAGATGGCTTTTCGCGCGCTCGGTCTTGCGTTCGATCCGTGCGCCGATGCAGTGTCTCGCTCGCGCGAACGCGAGACGCGTCCTTTCGACCGGGACGACTCTTTCTGTATAAATATTATAGGAGATGTCTTCCTCGTTTATTTATGCCTCTGTACGCGTTTTAATGAGTTGAGCGGAGGAAGATGAGACGTGATATCTCGCGCGACGTAATTTCTATCGAGTTTCATATTTTTATTCCGGGCTTAATTTGTCGCGAAATTAATCTGCGTAAATTTAACGGAGCACAATTCGACTCGATATACTTTTAACGGAGAAACTGTAATTATATAACAAGTTGCGTTTTAACGAATTAAAAATCAGGAAGGGATACAAATATGTATCCATGTGTATCTAATAAATGAATCAAGAAACACGAAATTCACGAGAAGGAATTTTCTATCAAACGCTGCATCGCCTAGATAAAAAATGCAATCTATTCGTTCATCATATACGACAGACGGGTGTATCACATTTGGCGTTCGCACGAAAAGTCGACCTCCGGAGTTTCGCGCAGCCAGTCGCGGCTCGCCGCGGCGTAAGAACACATCGAGACGACTTCCTTCTCGAGCCAGTTAACCAGTTCCTAGTTAACAAGTGGAACAATCAAGTAGCGCGGCCAGTTATAGTCGAGTCGTCGTGGTAATAACAGCATTTATTTTAAATCAAAGAAGCTCGCCATTCGACCCGCAGAGCCACCAACCGACGGGAGAATTCCGCGCTTCATTCATAAGTTCTGACGGGTTTATTGGCCCGCGATTCGCCACAGCCGCGAGTAACGGTGCCAATTTCGATCAACGGTCAAAAGGTAATAGGTCGGGCGAAGAACGTTTCGGGCGGCTCGCACGCTCCTAGTCCTCGCGCGATGTATCGATACCTCTTTACTTTGAAAACCTCGTAAGTGCAATTTTTGACAAAAATGTCATTCATAGCTTACTGTGGTCAGATTTAAAACCTTAACGCAGTAAGTTATAAATGGCATTTTTGTCAAAAATTGCACTTACGAGGTTTTCAAAGTAAGGTATCGGCATGTAGGTACGTTCTCAGGTTCGAGGGAACTCGCGTGTAACAACACACTTAAGCCGTTTCGTTAAACTCCAGCGCGCCGCTCGCCGATGTTTTCCCATACGCGCGAGATGAAGGCGCGTCGCGTGCTCGCGGTCCGTGCGAAAATTACGGAGCGTCGGAATTGGGCGCTCGGCATTTCGGCAGGAAACATTCCGGGCAGGAAACACTTCGCGTGACGTAGTCGCATCGCCGATGTGCTCTCCTCGTGTTTGTATATTGAGACAAAAATTTGCTTGATCGAAATAAACGTGCTTTAGGATTAGTACTGAGAGCACATTTTGTCGATTCAAATGAATATGGATCAGATCTAAATGATATTCAATTAAATCAGTAATATTTATATTCGTCCAATCAATATTCATTCTAATCGAATAAACGTGCTCTCTAGGGACTATTCAAAGATATATTTATATCGATCGAGTAAATTTTTTTCTCAGTGTACTTACACCGAGAAAGATAACTGTCGATCTAACCAAAATCCTGGAGATGATGACAAAACCGTTTGTTAAAATATGGATCCTCCATTTGTGTATCGTTCAGCTGATTATTTTTTGATTGGAATAATTAATTAATAAACGATTTTGGTTTATAAACGTTTGATTGGAATAACCTGGCATTTCGTTAGAATAACTTGATATTTGGTTAAACTGATCAGCATTTTGGTTAAAATAACTAAACATGTTCAACTCGATGCATTTTGTCATTTTAACCGAGTTATTTTTCTCAGTGTACGCACTCAGAAAAAAATGTAGTTCAATCGTCTGATATTATTAATTAGCTCTCCTCTGGCTGATTTAAATGTAACTCATCTTAATTGAACCCTGGACCACGCGATCCGTATACACTGAGACAAATAATTGCTGGTGCCAAAAAAATATTTTCTTCGATCAGAAATATGATATAATTTGAGGATCACAAGCTATGGTTTTCTTCGTGCGAGAAAATATTTGTCAGGTTCGAGTAATTTTTTCTCACGCAAGAAGAAGTTCTCGTTCCAACGAAGGTATTTTGAAATCAAGAATATTTATTCATCGACCAAGAATCCATATTCTTGAAAATTTGCAAGATCATGTGTTCTTGGTTCAAGGAATTCTCTTTCGACACACTAGTAATTATTTCTCTCAGCGTATAAAATATAAATATGCGAGATTTCGTCCGATTCGAACAATTTTTCCACAAGCTGTCCACGTGGAAGTTATGGAAACTTGGAATCTCGGCATAAGTACTCGCCTCATAAATCCTCGCGCGGCTCCCGCCTCACGCTCGTAACGCGCGTCGCCGCCGCCGCGCCGGTCGGTGAGTTGCAACCGTGTTACACGCATAGATACATATGCGTGAAATTATGCGGAAATTCAAATGCCCGTGCGCGTTCGTACACTCGCCAGAGACCCGCGGTCAAAAACGAATTATACCCACCGATCGCGACGTATGATTATTTATCGGGAATTTTTTTCAGAGAGCAATTTCGAAAGAGACTTCCACCGCGTCGCAGCGCCGTCCGGACCGTTCTCCTTCCGCAGGCGCGAAGATTACCGGATTCTCACGCGCGCGCGCGCGGCTCGTTTTGACGATTTCTAATTACGCGGGAAAATCGCCCACCTACGACGCGGTACACACGTGGAATTCCCCTCGACCCGCGCGCGTTCCCACGCGAAACAATGCGGATCGTCTTTGCCGTACAAACCGCCGTTACAGCCGCCGCACGCGTCGCGTTTCGGTCAAAGTGAATTTCGGGCCCAGCGGGATTCCGCGCGCGGCGTCGGCGCGAGTGATCCTCCGAGTCCCCGGCGCTCGGATCGGGGAGACTCCGAGTGGGTGTTGGGCTCGCCGAATGATTTTATTAATTACGTACAAGACGCCCCGAGAGAGAAGAGCCGGATGCATGAATTCTGTACACTTGCAGTATTGCGTATATACTTTCGTGCTTCGTGGAAAGACTGATAGTAAATTTTACTGTACTTGTGATAAAAGAGACACGCATAAGGATTTTGTAATGTTCCTACACTGAGAGAAAAGGTCTAGTTGAATACGAACCTGATGGAAAAACTTATTTCAGATAAATAGGAATTTATTCACTTCGAAGAAAAGTCTATTTGAATTTGATAAATGTTTTGCATATCTTTTGAATCGAGTACGATTCTAGTAGAGCATTTATTTGACTCAAATAAATTTTTATTCAATGTGAATAAATTCCTAGTCAACTCAAATAAATTTTTCCATCAGATTCGTATTCAACTGGTTCTTTTCCCTGTAGAATCATGCACGGAAAACAAATTTGTAGTAAATTTCGAGACAAGGCTAATTTCTTGTTATAACTACGATAAAATTTTAGTCAAAACTATAGTAAAACTTGTAGAAGTTGCAAACGTCTGCTGTAATTTTTGCTAAAATTGTAGTTATCGTAACGATAAATTGGCCTTGTCCCGCATTTAACCAGAAATTTTGTAAATGTTACAATTCATTTTTTTCCGTGTATATGCGCTTTTCTCAGCATAATCACGCGCGCTTCCTATGTAGGTACGCTGAGAAAAAGAAGAATTATTGGAATTATAGATGTATATTGCAATACTATTTCTCTGCATATTATTCGACGACGAGCATACGGGATATATACGTATACCTATATATATATAAGTATTGCAGCAGTTACGTCGATAACAATGCTCGCAGTCCACAGTCGGGAAAACCGCACATATGTACCTACATACGAGACACATTCAACCGGAGAGACCCGTATAACTATACACATCAGTGCATATTGATTTTCGGACATTCGGCTGAAATGCGATTATAGCGCTACGCGCGCGGTAATCGAGTTTATCAGAATCATTACGTCGCACGCGAGCGTCAAAAGAGAGAATAGGCATTCTCCTCAATAATATCAAGGAGATAAGTCGAACGCGCACCACCCTCTCGAGATATCCTCGCGAATATATCGTCCCGAACGAATAACTTTTCTTCTCATGACCTCTCGCGCGCTCTTGACCTACGCGCTATATTATACGCGCGTATTATATCCGCCGGACGCGGCGAGAACCATTCTACACGGTCTGCCGGGACCCGTCGCGCGCGTCTAATCGAGCGGAGATAAGGGAGGACAGTGGCGGTCTTTCAAATAATTTCTAGAAAGCGCACGTGGGGGGTGGGCCGCGCCGCATGCGATTTCACGGATTTCAGCGAACGTGTAAAATTTGGGTCCGCGGGGGAGACGCGTTAATGGGCTCCACATGTGTGTCCCGCGCCGGCTAGTTTATCAGTAGCCACGCCGCGCTGCCCCAACCCTCGTTGCGAAGGTCGCTGCGCGCGCGCGGGCGGTGCAGTCTGATGCGTTTCTTCCGCGAATTATGAACGGACGTCTGCTCTGTAACGCGCGACTACTACTTCGCCGGGAGTCGTGAGCTGCATCCAACCGTGGGGGGGAGAGCGTCGACTGTACTCTCGACGCCCGCCCGTATGATACGTACACGGAACTCGGCGGATCGGTCGAAGTTCATCCATCAACCCGTCTGCCGTCATTAATCGCTGTACGGTAGCGGATACGTTTCGGCACTTAGCTCCCCGACGCTCGCCAATCATTTTTCAAATCGTGGACTACACGTAATTACTGGTGTGAAAAAAATGTTTTCTTCAATCCGAAACACGATATAATTCCAGGAGCAAGCCATGGTTTTCTACGTGCGAGAAAATATATATTTGATGGGCTCGAATAATTTTTTTCCACAGAAAGAATTTGTTCCTCTAATGAAGGTAGGTACCTCCTCTTGTGAATCAAGAATATATATATTCTTCGACCAATAATCTGTATTCTTAAAAAGATCGTATTTTCTTGATTAAAGACATATTTTTTAGACACATTGCTCAGACTGGAAGTATTTATAATAATTGTTTGATTATTACGTCTACCTGTACTGAGAAAAAGATGCAGTAGATTTGACTAAATTAGCCGTCACGAGTGGGGGATCGCAGACTCAGTTAGTTACAAATTTTTCTCGGCGTGTATGTAAAGTTTTCGTGGCCAAGAAACGAAATAAACAGTACATATTTCGCTTTCGATACGCGGGATTTCAGATATCGGAGGAAAATCGACGCGAGCCTTATAAGATCGTAAAATAATCAACGAGGGTCAAAAGTTCTGCAGTAGGTGAGCCGGTAATCGTGCTCGAAGTGAACCCAATCTCTGGCGAGGGGAACGATCCCCGCTTTCGTCCTGTAAATCTCTCGCACGCGTCGTAAACACAGGATTACGTATACACCCGTATGTATATTTATCCACTGTATGAAAAACTCGACCTTATTAGTCAACGTCCATCTCTACGCCAATCGTGGGCAGATGCGGGGGCTTCGCTCCCCGAGGGAATCGATCGGCGGCCGCCCCTCGGGGGTGCCGATATTTCGCACCAGGTCGTTAGGGTAACGACAAACGCGGGGCTCAGGGTGGGAAAATGAGAATTACCTCCACACACACATTGGAGATCTAATCGCTTTATTTCGCTAATGATTTTTCTCGGAGGAAGGAGCGAGCTTGACGTACATACATGCACCGAGAAAACAATACATTTATAGTTAATGGATGTTTGTTTAAATAAGGCAAAATAAATATTTCGTTAGACCAAAGAAATACTTGTTAACTATTACAAAATATAGGTATTTATTTAACATAATTTGTTCCTTCGAGGCAACTGTTTGAATGAAATAAACATTTTAATAATGACTATATATTTTCTTATCTTAACGAAATATTTATTTCGACGTATTTGAAATTACATTTATTAACTATCAATAAACTCTTTTCTCGGTGCGTATATTTCGTGGGCAAGTCGAGGGAACGGAATATCCGGGTCAAACGTAGAATCGTATAAGTACGCGCTTTTTGCAGCGTCATCGCGCGTGCTCCCTATGTAGGTACGCTGAGAAAAAGAAGAACTATTGGAATCATAGATGTATAGCTGTGAACGGCGAGAGATAAGACGACCTCTTCGACGGCTCGGAATACGGGAAGTTAAATGGGAACGATATATCAGACGATTAGATCTAGTTTCTACTTGCGAGTGGTGATCAATTGAGGGAGAAATTTCGTCGGATTCAACGGTTGAAATGTTATTGTATATATCTGAAAAATTGCCAAATACGATACGAGCATGTATCAAATTATTCGCTATAATTACAGTGTTTAATTCCGTAATAAAAAACAATATATAGAACGTTGGATTTTTATATGTACCTATATATATAAAATTTCAGCGTTTCATATATATTTTTTTCTATTTTTACAGCGTTCCCGTTGAGATGCTCATATTATACGGAGAGCAGAGCGATTAATTGATTATCATGTGATCATACTGAAAAAAAAATACTTGTGATCAAAAAAAACATGATTTTGAATAGTGGAATAGTAAGAGCACATTTATTCGCTTATAATTAATATCAATTGGACCTATATAAATATTAATGATTTAATTAAATAGTATTTAGATCAAATCGGTATTCATTCAAGTCGAGTAAATCTGCCCTTAAATTCAAAAACACGTTTATTTCATTGAAGCAAATTTTGTTCTCACTGCAGATATACGCGATTCCTCTCATACGTTCATAGAAACAACAATCGGCAAAGGAGACGCCACGGAAGTCGCCGATTCCGACCGTCCTTCCGTCCGTCTGCATATACCGTAACCAGTTACTACTGTATAAATCGTCGAGTCAGCCTCGGGTCTCGTCCCGACGTCGTATCGGCCGGCGACAGATGCGAGCCCGTCAACGAGGAGTCGAAGCGCGGCAATACGATGTATTTATCAACGATGTTATCGCCGCGCGTTCGCCGAGTGATCGAGATGAGGGACAAAGCCTGATTAATCTCGGTGCGGCCGGCCGCGAATAACGGTCGACCGCACGATACTCGCAAAAGGAGCGTAAATCTGACGCGTGACCGTCGCCGCGGTATAGCAGAGATTCGTCTCGTTACTCACCTCGTCTCGTGCGGGAAAACCCCGCGCGCGTCATATTTCGAATGCCTATCGCGAAGGCATATTTCTCTCGGGATGTTAAGTTCCCGAAATGATTCGCTGCATATTTACACGGTAATGGAAATCGACAGAGAATATTCTACACTGAGAAAAATAATGGCTAGTGTCGATCAAATATCTTTTTCATCAAGAATATGTGATCTCAATAATTTTTAAGAATACAGATACTTGGTCGAAGAATATATGTGTAATATTCTTGATTTAAGAATATCTTCGGTGGTACAAGAAATAATTCCTCCCCCGCGCGATAAAAAAGATTACTCAAGTCCATCAAATATTTTCCCGCGCGAAAAAAAAAACCATGGCTTCATCCTGGAATTATATCAAATTTTCGCTTAAAGAAAAAAAAACACAATTTCTCTTCGCAGCAGCAATTATTTCAATCCAATCATATAACACCGAATATCGCACCCTCGCCGTATGCCATTAACTTTTATCCTCCCCGAAATATCCTGCCAACCTCCCCCACGCTCTCCCTCGCCTCCACACGCTGATACGACCAACATTCGAGCGCATACCTACACCTGCACCGGCCACCCCACGAGGAAACCCCCCGACGTCCGTGTCCCCAGCGGGGTCGCCTGACTTTTTACCCCTTTTCTCGGTGCGCCGGCGCGCAATCTTGTCTAATTGTGCGGAGGACCGTCGGGTGGCGCGCGACAGATGCCGTGAAAAGGCGCCTCGGGTTTCTCGGAAAGCGGAGGGGTCCCGATGCGTAGCGCGAGCGAGAGGGGGTAGGGTGCCGTCGTGCTCGTCGCGGCGCGTCACCGTCGCGTCGTCCTCGTCGACAGGCGGAGAGCCCGCGCGGCCGAGGGGGACTCCGATATTTATAGCATCGGGGGGCTGACACCCGCAAAAACCACCGCGATTCGCAATCCTGAAATAACAGGTTACCGCGGCGCGCGAGTAGCACAAGCGGCAAGAAGCCGCTGGCTGGATGCCGCGGAGACAGGAGGAAGGATGCGCGCGCGGAGGGATCCAGGGAGGCTGTGCGGCTGCAGCGTCGTGTCGTGTCAAAGACGCGCGCGCGGGGAGCGAGTTCTATTTATACCGCGCGGAGAGATCATCAAGGACCTTGCGCGACGAAGGTATACGGAGGACCCTTGGAAGAGGAAGAGGGCCTCACAAATTGTTAAGTAAATCGTTGGTATTCAACGGAGGTACCGCCGCGCCAGAAGCCGTCCTGCCGACGCGACGACGACTCCTCCTCGGGCCACTGCCGCTCGCGTCCGACAGAAGCCGAACGACGCCGACGGGTCCCAGCGCGGCGCTTCACTTCCTGGTCCGCCCGAAACGGCGGGCACTGCCGCGCGCGGCCGCTTCTTTTCGCCTCTCCTCTTCTTTTTAGAGCAGCAGCCTTCGCCGCGATCAATGGACGCGGGTAAATGAGTTTGCCGCTGCAGCAGGATGCATGCGTGCGTGTTTCTCTCTCCCCCCGCTTTTTTTATGTCGCTTCGCGCCGCGGTGTCCTTTCTCGGGTATGCGTCGGCCGCGCGTCAACGAAAACACGCGGCGAATTGGGCGATTTTAACAAAGTGGAGGTACAGCGAGACTGCGGATTTATCTTGTTGAATATGCCGAGATAAGTAAATTGGTCGATTTAACCAAAGTCCTGGAGATTATGAACACCAAGGTGGAAAAGTTCTGCGTATTTTGTATATAATTTATATGTGCTTTTGGTCATCTATGGATTACACAGGTTTACAAAAAAAAAGTCCGGACTATTTGACCGGACCATGGTATTCCGAGGTATTTTTGCGTCCTGAATCCGATCCCGAGGTCATCTGAACCCCATCACGTCAGAAAAACGAGATTTCGAAATAAATAAATAAGGAAATGGGACTGCCCTGAGCAGCACCCAGAGCATGACTCCAAGGTTCTAAGGCCATTAGGGTCAGTGCTGGGTCCACTGTCAATATGTCACAGTGAACGGATCGCCGGAATTGGATGCCTCGACAGGGAGATCGTAATCCGCGAGATACAACGATCATGGCAACATTTTATCCACTGGGATGGTTCTGTGATAGTCCCGGTCGAGATTTAGGACTCCATTCCAATGTTTGGAAGGTATTCAAGACCTAAACAGTTACCCTCCAACTCAACAGGTCGCTTGAGAAATTGTCCCGGGTCCAGTTCCAAAAAATGGTCATTTTAACCTCTAAATGACCTTGAAATCTCGTTTTTCTGACGTGATGGGGCTCAGATGACCTCGGGTTCGGATTCAGGACCCAAAAATACCTCGGAATACCATGGTCCGGTCAAATAGTCCGGACTTTTTTTTTGTAAACCTGTGTTATGTATGATTTCTATATTAACCATATAAAGATTATGTATAGATTTGTTAATGTTTGTATGATCCATTTACAGGGTGTTCACGCACAGACTACGAGAGTGGGTAGAGCCTTTTTCGAGTTTGGCGCATACGCGAACCAATGGTAATCTGTGCAGTTTGGTCTTCAATTAATGATGGCCGCAATGACAACAGGGAAGGCTTACCGAGCCGCGAATTTGTTTGCGAATGCTGTTGTTGAGCATCGCCGTTGCATGTCTCAGTATCTCTCGAACTATTGCTTGGCTTGCGTGTATTATTTTCGCTTTAATGAAATTAGTGATTTTTAGATATCGACGGCAGCCTAAAATTGTATTGGTATCAAATTTGCTACAACGCGCCTGGTCATGTAAGTAAATTTCTTGTACTTATAATTTCCTTGGTATCTGATCAATTTTGTCCCTATAAGTCACACAAATTAAAATAACTATTTGCTAGTAATCTTTGGTAATCCAGATATACCAAATTGTAATAAATTAACAAATAAAATCAACATCTAGACACATGGGCGAACGAGACAATTCCATGAGTAAAGAAAACACTTTACACATGAGTAGCATACACAATTTTTTCTACTTTATAAAATGTGTTAAACATAAGTTGAACCAACGTAACTTTATGCAGTACAATTGTAAACGGCTCATTTGCAACTGGTAGCAAATTTGCACCACGCGCCCGCTCGTGTAACAACGAAACACGCGCCCGCTCGAGGGTTATAATATAGAAATCATATAATACATAATCCAGTCGCCGGCAGTGGTCGAGTGGTCTAAATGCTGGCCTCTCGGAAGACTGCTCGGGCGATAGGTCTAGAGTTCGAATCCCAGCTTGCGGAAAAATAATTTTTCCGGGATCCGGGGTTTGAGCTAAGACCGGCTGTACTCGGGGAGGGGAGGGGGGCTTCTGCATGGAGGACTTCCAGGTTGGGACATAGAGGGGGGCCCCCCTCTGGACATATAGCAGAGGACATAGCAGGAGCATGAATGCAGCATTTCGACCGATTTGTGGTAATACTAACACCTGTCTGGGATTCCTGATTAGTATCCACTGCGGTTCTTCATCCGATGTCTACGGATATTCCACAGGGTTCTGAGAACACGCCATATAATATACAATCCATATATGATCAAAACCACATACGAATTATATGGAAAATATGTAGAATTTTTCCGCCTGGGCAAACCGTTTGATGAAATATGGATCATATATCCACCTGTTTGGTTAGACTGACTAATTTTTGATTCGAACAACCAAACGTTTGATTAGAGCAACTAAACATTTGATTCAAATAACTTGATATTTACTTCAATTGACCAGTATTTTGGTTAGAGAATAACTAAATACGTCAAACTAGATGCGTTTTGTCATCTTAAACTAATTATATATATTGTCCTCATTTTACGAACGCGTGAGTTTGATACACTCGCATTCTTCGGATGTTTTCTCATTCGGGATTGTATAATATTTTCCTTCAAAACTTTTTTTTATCGCGAATCATGCGCAGAGGCGTTACGAGTAAGAGGTTTTTCTGACGAACGCGGCGCTCGTATAATTCCTCCGATTCGAGCAGTCATCGCGGAAGATCAACGTCGACCCGCGCGGTGTAGAATCTCGGAGTACCGTTCGAGCGAAATTAGAGTCTAATTAAAGAAGAGATCGCGATACAGTAACGCGCGCCTCCGCTCTCATTCGCCTCCACGATAAAGCGTTCCGCATATACATCGCGTTATCGCGCCGCGCAACGGAGAGTAGATCGCGCGCGGTACATTTTACAGTCCCAAATAAAGAAAAGCGGGTCCGCCGAGTGGCTTTCGGTGAAATTTGCCGCGATATCCCAGGCGCCAAATATATTTAGCAATGGCATAAGACACCGAGTATATAACGGTAAGACTCGCTGTACTGGATCGGTCGTCTTGCGCCGAGCATCGGCGCTGCGCGCGCCGCTCTTTTTGCCGCGCGCCGCCGAGGATGGTAAAATTTATTGGGCGGGTTTCTCCGCGCGATTCGCGGCCAGACGGATTGGGATTTTTTCGCGCGGTTCGGATACGAGATTCGTAAATTCCGGGAGATCGCGGCGTAACCGCGCGACGGAGGAGGAAGGGGGCGGAAAGGGGGAGTCCGTGGGTACCTTCCCCTCCTCGGGATACAGTTAGGGCATTGTCGACGACTCCCGCGTATCGTTGAACTCTCGCGTCGCGAGAGTTAACACCTACAACGGCGCACGAAGCGTTATCCCCTATTCCCCGCTGCCGCGCGGGACTCGCCGGGGTCCGAGTCACGAGGCGCGCGCGCGCGCGGTGTCACGTCCACGCGAACACAAAATGCTGCTAATTAGCCGGTGGAGGAGCGGGGCGCGGCAGAAGAGCGCCTCGCGAGAGAGGAGGGCGGCACATAATGCGGTATTACACACCGCAGGTGCCGAGGCCCGTCGTGTGGATTCGACACGGCGACGCGCAGCCTTCACCTCACCGCGCGCGACCATCCTTCGCATCACGAGAGGATCTCCGTGCGCCTTCGCTTTTACAACCGGCGGCGGCAGCAGCAGTAGAGAGAGCTCTGAGTATCTTGCCTTTTCGGCGTGCATATACCGAGAGAAATAGGCTAGTCAACTTAATCAAAATCCTGGAGATTACGAGCAAACCGTTTGGTGAAGACGAATCATTTAAGGAGCAACTTATCAAAACGCGTTTTGTCCATTCGCTATAAACTGTTAGCGATTATAGGACAAACTGCGAATGGACAAAACGCGTTTTGATAAGTTGCTCCTCATTTGAAGGGTACAGGAATAAAACAGGGAATATCCACTTTTCGTCGAAAATTGGGTTTTCATCGCTATCTATAGTATTTTATGTGTACTTTTTGGTGGTAGGACTGTTACAGGAATAAAACGATAGATGTCCACAGAAAATGCAAATAAAATATTGGTACACAGGCATAAAACAAGAGATCTCCAAGCTTAATAAGCTTAATTTCTCAAGATTTTGTTTTTGTGACATTCCCTGTTTCATTCCTGTACCCTTCAATTTTGTCTATATGGTTTAACTGACTATTTTTTGGTTAGAATAACTAGATATGTACACTGAGAAAAAAATGTACTTGATCGAATTAAACGTGCCTTTGGATAGTCCCAAGAGCGTATTTATTCGATTTAAATGAATATCGATTTGATTCAAATAACATCTAATTAATTCAATAATATTAAAATTTGCGTCCAACCGATATTCATTTAAATCGAATAAATACGCTCTTGGGACTATCCAAAGGCACATTTATTTCGATCAAGCACATTTTTTTCTCAATGTAGGTAACTCATTATTAACTAATTAGAATAAGTAATTATTTGGTTAAACTTACTAGTATTTTGGTTACAATAATTAAAACATTTAACCAGATGCGTTTCGTCATTTCAAATGCTGGTCAATTTAACTAAAATCCTCGAAAATACGAAGAATAACCAGACAATCCGGTTGAAATAATTATAATAAATACGTAGTTATGGAATAACCAACTATTCGATTCAACCGACCAGCATTTTGTTTCGAATAACTAAGCACGTCAAACCAGATGCGTTTTCTCATTGCAACCAACTGATTTTTCTCAGTGCGGACATCTCCACGCTATCGCCTCTCCAAAAAATAGAACATTCAAACAACGCGACTCGATCGACGACACCGCGCCGGACCTGTGTGTACCCCGTACGAGCCACACAGCCGAAGAACATCGTCCCGTACGGCGCGGACGCCCCGCCGCATCGCCCGCGACTAATTAGTCACGAATCACGCATAGGAACCGATTCGATCCCGTTTCGAGAACGGTAAAGGGATATTTCGTATATGATAATCGTCGCCGCGGCCGAATTCCAGGGCCCGCGCGCTCGATGGAGGAGGCGGAGTGCGTGACGGAAGCGGCGGAGAGGCCGCGCGCGCGCGAGAGGCGGAAGCCAGAAGCCGGGAAAAGGCCGAGCGGCGGCGACGGCGGCTGATCCGCCGTATCCGAGTCGAGATTCGTCGAGCGGGGGACTCTCTTTCTCTCGCTCCATGCGTCTCGGTTGCATCACCGCTTCGTCGTCTCGAATCGCGCGGCGTCTTTATAGCTCCAGCTCTCCGTGGCGCTCCGCGGTAGCGCGCTCCGCCGCCGATGCCTGGTTGTCGGTAATTACATTTCGATTTCTGACACGAGATATGTTAATGGTCCTCGCTCCGCCCTCCGAGCTCGCGCCGTGGGCCGATGCGTGCTCTCCATTCGATTTCCTCCCGCGGGACCCCTCTTTATAATAATCCACGGCTACCCGACGCGCCATCCCCCTCCGTCCCTCTCGACGCCCCGCAACCGTTAATTTATGAATTCCGAAGGCGCATATGGAAAAATAGCCGCGCGCGCCACGTCGAAAGATAGAAAAGAGAAGATACGTCGTTGTGTGCGCGCGCGCGAAAGGGACTACTCTCCAGTCGATTTACAGTTAATCGACTCGGGCCCGGCCGAACGCTACGGAGAAAAGACAAAATCAACGGACGCCGCGAGAGAGAAAGAGAGCTTCGATAAATATCGAAACTCTTTTCTTCGGGGCCGCGTTGCAACGCGAGCGCGCGCGACGCGAGACCGTTAATGCGCTCTGGATGGCCCATCGGCGATGAAAGCCCATACGAACGACCGCCACGGAATGCCATTATGTCCAGTTGAAATTATTATCCTAACGGATGTGTCCGACCGCGTTCGAAGAATGCATAAAAATGCGTAAAAGTACGGTGCGCGCGCTGCCCATATTAATCTCGCGTGGTCCCTCGCGCGTGCGTGTAGTTATTAGTTTGAGCGAAAGCGTGATCTTTTTCTTCGGGGTGGTCTACGTTTCGTGACGCGGGCATTTGTTCAGTCGAAATTAGGGGTTTTGATAAGAGGAAGCTTTATCAAAGGAACCCACGAGTGAAGGATCGCAGGCGGAAAAGTTCTATATATTTTGTATATGATCCATACGTGGATTTGGTCATATATGGATCTTCTAAATGAATCATATAGGTACACACTGAGGGAAAATATTTATATTAGTTAAATATGAACCTAGTAGACAAATTTAGTCGATAAATACGAATTTATTCACATCGAGCAAAAGTCCATTTCAATTTGATAAGTGATTCGCATATCTTTTTAATCGAGTATGAACCTAGTAGAACATCTATCTAATTCAAATAGACTTTTGTTCGATATGAATAAATTCCTATTCATCTCAAATAAATTTTTCCGTCACACACACACACACACACACACACACACAGAGAGAGAGAGAGAGAGAGAGAGAGAGAGAGAGAGAGAGAGAGAGAGAGAGAGAGAGGTTCGTATTTAACTAGACCTTTTCCCTGGGTGCAGACAATATAGGGGAGAGTTGTCTATATTGAACCGGTACTTAAATTGAACCTCCTGGCTATTTTAAGTAAATGAGCATTTCTACGTCATCTATCAGTAGAAATTTAAACCTTAGTATCGGTCAGTATGCCTGCCAAAAATACATGAGATTTTAATTTTTAACTCCCTTGAATTTTGTTTAACTAAACTCGACCGCCCTATTTCATGTATTTCTTCACGCTGATTCCGAAAATGGTAGATATATTGACGATATCTCAAAGGAAATATAAGATATCGGTGATTTCATGTGCCAAAAAAGTCTTTTTTTCACGGAAAATCATCGATATTTCGGTCTTCCTTTGAGATATCCTCGATATATCTATAATTTTCGTAATCAGCGCAAAAAAATACATAAGATAGGATGGTCGAGAGTTCGATTTCAGAGATTTCGATTTTTGTCAAAATCTAAGGCAGCTTAAGTTTTTTCAATTTTTCGCGAAAATTAAAATCTTTGAAATCGATCTCTCGACCACCCTATCCGATGTATTTTTTCACGCTGATTCCGAAAATCATGGTTATCAGGTCCATATCTCAAAGGAAATGTGAGATATCAGCGATTTTATGTTCGGAAAAATTATTTTTTCATAAAAGAATCATGGATATCTCGGTGTTCCTTCGAGATTTCCTCAATATATTGATGATTTTCGTAATCAGCGCGAAAAAAATACACAAGATAGGATGTCGAGAGTTCGATTCCAGAGATTTCGATTTTTGTCAAAATTTTAAGCGCCTAAGTGCTAAAAATCATGCACTTATTAAGGAAATCTTAAAGGATCGTCGAGATATCGATGATTTTCCATGAAAAAAAAATGTTCTCGTACATAAAATCGTTAATATTTGATATTTCCGTTGAGATATAGTCAATATATAGGGTATATATTATATGTATGTTTGAATTTCTACTGATAGATGACGTGGAAATGCTCATTTATTTAAAATAGCCAGGAGGTTCAATTTAGATACCAGTTCAATTATAGGCAACTCTCCCCTATTATACCATATGAGACTGACCTTACTCGCCAGGAAAGAAACTCAAATCACTATTATCTTACAACCTATGAGCTTTTGGCTCATATTTGCATAATACTTTTTTGAAGATTATGTTTCAATCTACAATAAAGTCTTATATCGATATAGGCCAAAAATTCATTGATAATGAGATAATAGTGCGGAGAGTAGGAAAAAGCACGCAGGAGACGATCGTCGACGTATAGTAACCGTGAACCGCGTGTGTGGGAACGAACCACTCGAGAGGAAGAGCAAACTGCGATTTTATTATAATTGTGCGAGGCTATACGGTCTCTCTGTATTTTTTCTCTTTTTTTCCTGTCACGAAAGGAGTCCTTGCCTGCTTAATGGGCGTCTGTTAGCGTCGGCTTGACTTTTTCGGACGTTTTAGAATTTGTAAAATTGATCGAAATGATTTCGCAGTGATGCTGCAATTCTTTGCAGGCAGCAGTATACAAGCCAAGGAAAATGCAGCGATGTCAACGACGCGTGGCGTTTAAATTCCTATATCCAGGTGGATTTTCGGGGTCGGAGCGATTCCCTATTTTTTTTTCTCGCAGTTCGCGCACACATCCGTATATAACTTATAATAACTTATACGTACTTCAACTCTGCATAATGCATCAGGCGATGGCCCGACGAGACGTCTCTCGGCAGCGCGCGCTGCCGTAACGTCGACTTTTTTGTCACGCTTCTCGCCGAAAGAGAATCGAGTATCCGCGGCCGTGGCTCTGCTCGACGCGAGAGACGAGTGCAGCGGGTATAATGTGCGTCGAAACACCGTTCCGAGGGATCGACTTCGCCGGTATCTCGCGCGCGCACGCGCGAGAGGGAGGCATTTGCATCCATGAGAAAGCTCCCGCGGGATTCGAGAGGCGCGGAAATTGCTAAATAATTCCATGCATTCAGGCCTCGAATTTTCACGGCGAAATCTGGCGAGACCCGACTCTTCATACCGCATCAGTGACTCGGCTTTATGCAGTTGCGCGACCTCCGTTAAGGGGGTATTCTACAGTGCGGACTGTATTTTTACATGAAATTTGGAAATTGTTTTCCAGAAAATAAAAAAACATATTTGTATTCAGTTTTTTGCTATCTACTTACAAAGACAATTATTATTCAAAAATATATATACATAAAAAAAACAAAACAAAATGGCAGCTCTGTGAGCGGATGAAGTTGGGCGTGTCCGCTGCCCCGGGCGCCACGGCGTGCAGGCTGGACGCTGGTCAAGTGATGTGAAACATAAATTTAACCATTTATTTTATTTATTAACATATTTGGAAGGGATTGAGCCTACGTAGGGTTGAAATAATTAAATATTATAAAAGTTTATGAACTAAATGAAAAAATTCCATTTTTATTGCTTCTTTTTCGTATTAAAATGTCAATTAAAAGAGAAAAAAAAATAAATTCTTAATCAATTTTAGGTTCACTCCATGGGAAAAGTAATACAGATTATGCTGCAGAAATTTTAAACGAATCGGTTGAATAGTTTTTGAGCTATCCTGCACGCCAACTTTAAAGATGCGGTTCCGAGAAAAAGGCGTTTAAAGCCGGCTGCGCATGCTCGGAGCCCTATGCGCGTCGGAACACGAACACCTGTAATTTTCACATTTCAACGAATTTCGGGAAATCCATTTACAGGCAAATTCCTAAGGGTATAATAAACGCAAAAAGCAAGAAGAAAAAAAATTGTTTTTTGAAACCGTCACTGTAGAATACCCCCTTAAATGAAACAGCCTCCGCTGACTACGGAGAAAATTGTCTTCGCTACTTTTCAACTGGCCTCGCGCTCCTCCGAATTTTCCTCGCCTCGTCGATTTCTAATGCGCGTCAAGTGAATGTTGGTATATCATTACCGATATTTGAGAAGAAATAATGCGGAGAGCCGTGCACTGAGAAAACAGTTTATTAATAGTTAATAAATATAATCGCAATCATGGCAAAATAAATATTTCGTCGGGACGAGAAAATTTACGTTAATTATTAAAATTTTAATTTCAATCAAATGGTTACCTCAAAGCATTTAATCATGCCAAATAAATATTGTAATAGTTTACGAATATTTATTCGATCCAATAAAATGTGTATTTCGTCATATTCAAACAAACATTTATTTACTACAAATAAACTGTTCTCTTGATATTATAACGTACATCGACATGAATAGTGCCAAGTACATATTTATTTAAGACAAGTGTGTGTTCGTTAAATTGAACGAATCTACACGTGATTCATACTTAATTTAAATAACATATAGGTACTTGATTCAGTCACAATATGTTCGATTTAAATAAATATGTTCTCGACATGATTCATATCGACGGTTCATTTCTTGGTGTGAGTTTCGAAAGACTCGAGCTAAGAGGCGACGGGTCGAGAATGGAAGTTTAAATATTCTAGAAAAAACGTTGCCGAACAATTTACTCAGCGATGCTTCGACTGTGTATCCCGATATCGCAGCATCCGCAGCTCGTCGGTCGACGATCCGTCGACCTTGAACATTCCGATCCGCTTTACTAATTTACCAACTCGCGTATCGTACAACCAAACGACGCGCATGATGGCACCGGAGGGTGTCTTCTCGACGTAACGTCTAGCCGCGAATACACGCGCGCGACTGCTATAATGATGAGCACGTATTCGTATCACGAAAAGTCCGAGAGGCGAGTATGTTTACGCTCGCCGCCGTAACGCGTGTACTATGCGCGCGGCAGCCTCCGACGTTCGCCCTTCGTAGTTAACGGTATCGTGAAAAAAACTTCACTTATTAGATGGAACGCTCGACTCCTACAAAAAAGAACTCGTCGGATTACCTCACGTAAAGGCTGCCTGTTCATTTTTTTTGCCACGAAATTTTTTCCGACGAATGCAACACATCTACCTCGGTCGTCGTCGTCCTCGCGTTCTCCACCACCACCACCACCACTACCACCACCACCACCACTACCACCACCATCCGACTCCATCTCCTCCCTCGCCGCGTTCCAGTCTACGAGGCGCGAGCCAGCTGCCTCTTTTCTTCTGTCCCGTCCATCGAGTCTCGTGCAGAAGTACAGGTATACCGTAGAATCGCAGCGGGGATGTTCGACGTAGAAAATTAATGAAATGTAGCAGACTGAAAACTATGCGCTTTCGGTTAAGCTCGAATTCGGCGATTGGCGAAACTTAACCGGGCAACAAACGCAAATGGAAGGGGGATACACTGGAAGAATTAATAATTGCTGGTACCCGAAAAAAATGTTTTCTTCAATCTCAGAAACATGATGTTATTCCTGGACTATGCCATGGTTTTCTCCGTGCAAGGAAATGTTTATCAGGCTCGAGTAATTGTTTTTCTCGTGCAGGAACACTGAGAAAAATAATTAGGTTAAAATGACAAAATGCATCTAGTTAAACACGTTTAATTATTCTAACCAAAATACTGGTCAGTTGAATCAAATATTTTGTTATTCCAACCAAACGGTTAGTTATTCTAATCAAAAAGTAATCAATTTAACCAAACAGATGGAAGATCCATATTTCGTTAAACGATTTGGTCATATATGGATCGCTAATTTATTTGGGAATATGGCAAATTGAAAATAAGCTCCACACAATTTCGGAGTCCTTATATGTATGATTAATACAGGGGATTCACATATAATTCATATACCTATGACCAAATCTACGTATGGATTATATAGAAAATATATAGAATTTTTCCGCCTGGGTTCTTAAATGAAAAATATATATTCATCGACCGCGGGAATCCGTATTCTTAAAAATTGTTAACATGTTCTCTGGGTTCGAGAAATTTCTTTTTGACACTAGCAATTATTCCCCTCGGTGCAGCGCGAAAAGCGCGTACGCGGGGGCAATTTCTATCTGCGATCGCGAATCTCATTAGGTCGAACGTGTACGATAAATCTCGCGAGGCGAGCGGAGACGTCCGCGGGCCCCCACTTTCGCACTAGACGAGCGGATCTGCGGTGCAGAACCTACACGAGCCACTCGGAAACGGTGGCTCTTCCTCGAAAGATTTGCCAACGATTTAAAGTTTGTAAATCACTCGAAACGCGGTAGTAAAGCGTCACTTTTCTTTTTCACGCGTTCGGTTTATGTCCCCCGCTCGGCGAGACGAACTCCCCCCCGCGGTAGGTAGTCGCGCTCATCCCGAGCGTTATTAAAGGCCGGCTTTAGTGGCGCATCTTGTCAAATTAAATTTTACTCGGCACTAGTTTACGATCGCCACGGCGACGCGTTGCGTGGCGACGTCTTTGGGGTTTCAGCGTGGGGGAAACGATCCCGATGAGATGAGTTCTCGAGAGGACGGGTTTCGCTATTTGCATCGGTAATGGACTCGTATCGTTGTTTATGCAATTCACGTATGTATAAATTATGATAAAATATCCTCAACCATGAGATATACTAAATTCCCACGAATAGGATGAAAGTAAGATAAACGTCCCAGTCGAAGTGTAAGTTAAATATCGATTATCTCGAAAACGATTGAAGATATGAAAAAAAAAGTTTCAGCAAAAGATGTTCACCTGGGTTTCTACTATAAAAAAGCTGCAATTGATTTTTCACGTATCTCCGCTGCGTTTCGAGATAATCGCGTTCAAAGTTGAAGGGGGCAAACTGGAGCGTTTATCACACTTTTATCCAATACCAATTGTCATCAGGTCATCATTAACTCATAACTCGTTCGTCACACTTGACACCTGTTTCCTATAATTTTCCACGTGTAGTTTTACATAATCCCAATATAAAATCGCCGTTAATGTAGATCTATAAACCGTTGTCAGAGCCCTCAAATTTAACACAAGTTAAACCTACAAGTGGCCGATATTTTCGCTTTCGCCAAGTTGAGGCAAACTGGTATTAAAATTTCGACTCGGGCGTCGCGAAGTAAATGCAAGCGCGGAACGCAGATACGCGCCAATTGGCACACGGTGGGCGACCGCATATGACGAAGCGCATTATCGCGGCGCGGCCGTCCCTTATCATCGGCGATCGCACGCGCGACGCGCGGGATCTCACGACGCTGCCAACCGACGTTGGCGCCACGGCGCGGGCGACCGGCGCGGCCGTTCGAGCGGAACGGAAATATGCGAGGCACACATCGCGCTCAACGGTACGTCCGATCCCATATCGAGGGACGCGTGCAGTGCCATGGATTATACGAGCGAAAGGTGTTACGTCTGTCCGCACCGTCGCCGCGGTCGAGTTCACGATCGCGCGCCGGGAGAAAGAGGCGCGGTGCGCGCGTGTGCATCACGCGCTCGCGTCGGATTATTATCGGACGCTCGCCATTCGTCATTGTTACGCGTCCAGGGGCGCGTGTATACGCGTTGGGCGGAAACGAGTCGCATCTCTGCGAGGGGGAAACTGATTTTTTTTTCCTCGAGAAACTTGCAGCGAACACAGAGGCGCGAGATCGGAGGACACCGAGGTGTCACACCCGCGCGCGCGGTATGGGGCATTACTCACGGGGAATGCCGAGTTGATGATCGCCGTGCGGAGACGCTTTTGCAATATGGTATTTGATTAAATAAAAATTTGCATATTTTTAAGTTCGATTTATAATTTGTATACGTGTAGTGTAAACAGATTTGTATTTTTAACGTACTACACTTTTGTGTAAAGCTTTCTCCGATACTTGATTATTAAGATTAGAAGATCAATATACTTCCTTATGAAATTGCCCTTATAAACTTCATGACGGAGTATATTAATTTTCATAATCACGTACTGCATAAAAGCTTTATATAATATATGTACAATGATATTAAGCTTACCTAGTATACATTTTTTGCAGCGTATTCAATATCACAGGAAAGAGAAGATGTCCGAAAAAGTATAACAATTATTCGCTCAGTTACAAGTGCGTTTCTCTCTATTGCGTTACGACGTTATCAAAGTGCCATGAGAAATGTACCAAGTATAATGAGTGCAAGGGAGATCAACTTACCGAACTATGACGTATGCTGCATTTCGAAATGTCGTTTTCCAGCTCAACCCTAGAATACTAATATGCTTTTCTTTATACCTTAGTTCTAATGTAAGCGTCGTAAAAATTACGACATATTATTATTCTAGGGTTAAATGAACCCGAGAAAAACTATGGAGTAGATAATTTTGTCGAAATTTTTCAGATGATCAATAAAAAAATCACTAAGCCACCCTATCGCGTTATATCGACAACTATACGAACATCTTCGTTTACCGCACGCGCTGCAATAAATGCACTCCTTCTCTTTAGCAAGCGTTTCGATAACGCATTCGTCAATTCTTCCCCGAATCCGCCTTACGCGCATTTCCGTTCTCGGAAGCAATTCCATCGCGGTGATTTTCCCGATAACGCGAAACACCGATAATCCCGGAACGTGCTGTACGAAACAGCGGATCGCAGGAATAACCACTCCTCGGTCGTGACGCTGCTCGCGTTATCGTTTTTCCCCTCGCTTCGGGCGAGTCGACGCATTTTTCCGTTATCGGAATTCTAAACAAACAAAAAAAATGCATGTCTCGAGGTCGCCGCGAGAGAGTATCGATTCACGTTCGATTCCGCGAAGAAGACGATCGTTCCCGCCGCCGCTTACGCACGAGTAATCGAGCCTCTTACGGTGCGCGACGCGCGCGTTTTAATCGAGGGCCGCTCGCGCGATGCGGGGAGGCCGGGCGAAACCGGGTTGCCGGTGGCGCGTCGAAGAGCCGATCTCCGCGCGACTCGTCGGCGTCGCCGGTGGCGTCGACGGGGTGGGACGTCGCGCGAGAAATACCGCGGCGTCTCTCGAATCCGTCGAATTCGCGGCGCCTTTGACGTCGCTCGCGACGCCGGTTACGGATGAATGACTGATTTGCATTTGTATCTGTATTTTTCGGAGGCCGCGCGCACGGTAGTCAATTTATGCGTTATGGGTATTACTACTGTTAATTTACGCGTCGAGGCGTCCGCTTTTGGAGGATAGAACTAACGGCACGGCCGGCGACGATTGGACTGTTGCACTGTTCTCCATTACGAAATAAAGCTGATAGAGGATGAAGGGCAGGAAGAACCAGCGATTAAAGTAGTATTAATATACCGGAGTATACGAGCTATACCAACGATTAGTTATAGCTGTTTTTCGACGATATTAAATATTTACGTGAAACACAATTCCTATGCGTGTCTGTAATAATCGTGATGACGTTATTTTCATATTCAGCGAACAAAAGTATTTCTTTAACGTAAGAATAAATGTAGGATAACGTCATTTTTATATTCAGCGAACGAAATACTTCTTTAACGTAAAAATAAATGTAGGGTAGATGTTGGATAGACGCACCAGTTTCTGTTTAACTTCGAACGCGATTATCTCGAAACGCAGTAGAGATATCCGAAGAATGTAGAACGGCTTTTTTACGGTAAAAATATAGATAAATATTTTTTGTTTAAACTTTTTTTCGATACGTGCAATCGATTTCAAGATAATCGATTTTAAACTTGCCCCTCAACCAGGGCATTTATTCCACTTTTACCTGAATCACGAAGTTTTTTCAGATATAAGAATTATATTATATTTAGGTATTAAATAGGATAAAATCGAGAGAAATGCTCCCGGCTACCACTGTCAAGCACGGGGATCAAGGACCAACTTAGAGTGCCGTGCGTATCTTTCTTATCTGCATCCTACGCATCCATCAGTCAGGTCGATTTTATTCACAGAGCCTGCAGTGAGAGGAGGGACCAGAAAGGGTATAGCGATAAATCTCCATCGACGCTTCGACAGTTATATCCACCGTTCGACAGTCTAGATGAATAGATCCATTGCGGGAGATCCGACTTGGGGCGAAATATTGCGCAGTCATAAAACAAACCGATCGAAATGGAAGACGCGGGGGGACCGACAATGGCCCTTGTGTCGGACCGGGTCGTACGTCGCGCGGACGATACGGCGACGACGCGACTGCAGCGAGGGCGGCTGCGACGTGAATGAGTCTCGGTACAATGGTCGTAAGAGCTCCGAGAAGGACGGACGAAATCGGAGAAAGAGACAATGAGATTTACTCCGTGACGCGCTGGAGCGAACGTTCCTGAAATTCTTTTTCGTCCCTCCGTTCGTTCTCTCGAGTCGGGGGGTGGGAAAGAAAGCGGAAAGCCCGGTGAAAGGGTGGAGAATGAAAAATTTGTGCGCGGGTCGGGACGATTTCTTGTTCTCTTTCTCTTACGTGCAACTTTATATAGGCACCAATTTCATCAAAAAAGTGGCAGCGTCGAAGTAAAATGGTTTACTCCAATTTTAGCACTTGGGATTGGCATTTACATTCATGAAAAAAAAAATGTAGTTCTGTCGACTGAACGTGAATTCCCTTAAATGAAACCCTCTGCAATCCTATTGCGTGTATTTTTTCGCACTGATTATAAAAAACTATCATTTGATCGATATCTCAAAGAAAATATATGACATCAACGACTTTATACGTGAAAAATGTTTCTTTCTTCCGAAAAACATTGACATCTCGGTGTTCTTTCGAGATTTCCTTAATAAATCGATGATTTTCGTAATCGGTGCGAAAAAGAAATATGCACTGAAAAAAATCTTTAGTTTTAACAGCAATACATTTCTGGCTGAGACTTTCTAGCCATTCCCCCCTAAAAATATTTTTATTACAGTAATTCTATTAGTTGTATTTGAGATACAGCATTGCTATGTTAGCAGTCCAAGTATTGCTAACAGATATGTTTGATGCAGCAATATGGCATCTGATTACTTAATATACTAGAAAGGTTATCCTAAGCAGATGACGTATTCTTACCCCAACTGTATGATTATACGTAATATAGGTATATAGGTATAGTTAGCTGGACTATAAAACGTATGTTTACACCAACTGTAAACTTATGTGTAGTGTGACTGAACGGTATGGCTGGGTGGACTATACTGGATGCCTCGCGCAGTTCCACACAGTTGCAGGGACCCCTTCGGCCGGGCTTAGTCGGTATTCGAGCAATTTTTACCGGTAGAAGTGGCTCCAATACCGACCAAGCCCGGCCGAAAAGGTCCCTGCAACTGTGCGGTTCTGTGCCCGAGGCATACGAAATACCGGTAGAAGTCGAGTCGGTACCCCGATAGCAAATTAAATATTTATTTAAATATTTTTGCCGAGATATCTCAGTGTTGCATTATATAAAGGCCTGTTTTAGCTAAGACCACTTGAAGAGTCGGTGGCGCAATTGGTAGAATGCGAGCATTCCCAGTCTCGAAGCATCTCATCTAAGGAACGCAGGTTCAAATCCCGGTGTGGGCCCCGCGACATTGCACTTTCTCGTCGCGGGATCACCCGAGCTCTCCACACACCTCCGGATTTCTAGCCAAACCTGGGGATGGTGCGTAAATGCATTTCCCCTTCTATAAAAAAAAAAAAAAAAAAAAATCGAATCCCGGAAGGGTTGGAAAAAAATCCCCAGTAGGCGGGTTGGCAGGCGGCAGGATAGGCGTGCGCGCCCTCTTTTTGCAAAATCCTACTTTCAATTTAGCAATACGGTATAGCTGACACAGCTATACTGCTTGTCTAAACGAACCAAAATTCCCGCGCAATTTAGCAATACGGTATAGCTGACACAGCTATACTGCTTGTCTAGATGAACCAGAATTTCCGTGCAATTTAGCGATACGGTACAGCTTACGTAGGCATACTGCACGTCTAAATCAATCAGAATAAATAACTGGCTCAACAGTACAGCGCAGCTTGACACAAACATCACGATATTGTTACTTTAAACATATTAGCTTAGCCATACTCGGCTGGCTGTCTTAAGAAAACTTCTGGCTGTGGCCACGGTGGCTAGAAATTCTGGTTGGTTCAGCCAGAATTATTGCTCAATTCCCTGAAAATTTTTTTCAGTGTGTAAGATAGGGTGGTCGAGCGATCGATTCCAGAGGCTTCGATTTTTGCGAAATTTTCAAGGGATAAGAAAACAAGAAAAAGTAATCAACTAACAATCAACTAACAACCGATTCCGCAGATTTCGATTTTTCACAAAGTCGTATCTCAACCTCGACCCGAATCCCGCGAGATCGAAAGGACTTCGTCTGTATTTCTCCTCTAAATCACGCCTTTAAGCAGTGAAAGCGATTGTAAAGACAACAGCTTCCAATGCTGTGCCCAAAAACGCACGCTCCATACCCTTTCACGGCGGTGTGACTAATCCGAGTTTGGCAATTGCATATATATATATCCCATTGTTCAGCCCCCGAACTACTACCTACTACCGACACACTTCCTCAAGGTGGAGTCCTCCTTTCCTCACACAAAAACCTACTGTACACGAGAAACGTTGTCGCGATTAATACACCGAGAAAAATAATTTGGTTTAAACGACAAAACGCATCTGGACAAACGATTTTAATTATTCTAACCAAAATACTGGTAAGTATAACCAAATATTTAATTATTCCAACTACATATCTAGTTATTCCAACCAGAAAATGGTCAGTCTAACCAGACAGATGAAGGCTTCATATTTCACCAAACGATTTGGTCATTTGTATGGTCTCCAGGGTTTTGTTTAAATTGACCCGGCTATTTTTCTCAGTATACCTCCTCTCTCTTTCGCTCCAACACGACCAATCTTCTTCCGTTCCTCCCGCAAAAAAAAAGTCAATCTTCCCTCCCGCATTTCACACCTCACGATCCCCTCAATCCCGGCACTAGATTAACCCCCAAGCCGCGCGATAAAAAAAAAACCGCCTAGAATCCCGCGCTCGCCGCGGAAACGAATGCAAACCAATCTACGTATTTCCACATCCCTCCGCGTTTCGGCAATCCGGATTTCCTACAGGAAAAATCCGTTGCGGCTTCCCTCGTCGCGCACGCGCCGCTGCACGCAAACAACGCAGAGCCTCGGCACGCCGCGCGCGCGCGCTATACGATACGAAAATTTCCCTTCGACCGGATTAAGCCTCGGCGGTAAAGGGGAGGGCCGCGCGCGCACGCGGCTATACCTACGCGCGTCATTACGAGGGTTCGCGAGAAATATGATCTCGCCCGAGAAAATTACCGGAAATTTTTCAACGTCCGCGGGACACGCCTGATCGTAGATGCGTGCGCGCGCGTGTTCGTGGTTGCCCGGTATATCTATATCCGCGGGTACAGGCGCGACGCGGAGGTGGCGAACGGATGGGTATGCGCACCGCGCGACTACGTGTTACGGAATCCTCGCGCACAGATACGGATCTCAAACTCGGGAAAAGGCGCGAGAGATACCTATACGAGATGTTTCGCGGGGAAAAGAAGATGAGGGGAGGGGGGGGGGACTACCTTCGCTCTTCCTTCCGTGATCGCGGGCGCGATACGCTCGCGCGTTGGGGCGCGGGCGGGGTGAACAAACGAAGGGGCTCGCGTCGCGCGAATTCCTCTTCTTAGTACATGGGTCATCTGAGATGAAACAAATTGGGGCAGGGCTGAATTTTTAAGATATTTCTGACGGTCAAAAAGGTAAAATCCCAAGTTCCCCAGAATCCCATATGGAAAAATTGTTTGGAATCGATTTATCTCATTTCCTGTTCGTCGGAGGGAAAAAAGTGTAAGTACGAAAATTTTAGAGCTCGAAATTTGCAACACTTTTTGTCCAAGGCCGAACTCTCTGTAGTTAGTTCCTGAGAAGATAGAGGGCGTCAAAATGTCCAAAAATCAGTTTCTCCGTATATCGACCTTCGATAATTAATTTAAACCGAAATTGTTTTCGTAAAACTTGTAGATTTCGAAAAAATCTATCACAAACATATGTATTGTTTATAACTTTTGGAAACTTTTGTCTCAGACAAGAAATACTGCAAATATCGGGCTCTACAATTTTTGTCCTCACACTCTTTTCTCTCCCATGAACAGGAAACGAAATAAATCAATTCCAACAATTTTTTCCATATGGGATACAGGTGGAGATACTGGAACTTGGGATCTTATCTCTTTGACCACCAGAATCAACATATTATACAAATTCAGCCCTACCCCAATTTTTGTTATCTACCCCCTTCTTTTGACAGATTGACCATACTATCTCCTCGTGGAGCGCCGATACGGCGAGGCGCAATCTGCGTCGGAGGAGGAAAAAAAGGCACTTCTCCTCCGGGGAAGAAAGGCCACCCGCTGTGCAGTTTTTTGCACGCAGCGTCTATACGGCGTCACTCTTTCTCTCCTCCTCCTCCTCCTCCTTCTGCTCGTATTTAGTCCTTCCACCGACGCGAGAGGGATATTCCACACACGCCCGTGAACTCTCGCGAACGCGGCGCCGAAACATCTGCGGCTCAATGAATCGAGTCATTATACACCGGACGCCCCCCCCTCCGGGGTCTCATTACTTTATCGATCCAATCACACGCCTCGTTCACTTCGAGAGGTTCGCGAAGAAGGATCGCGCTCGAGGATTGCATTTCCACTGTGACAGCCACTTTTCCTAATGGCGAAAGTCCTCGGTGTTTCCCTTTGAAGGGAATTTGCTCGGAGAGGAAAACGACTCTCTGCTTTTCTCGTCATCCATTAGTTTAGAGGATGGAACAGCGAGAATCGGACGATTTCAACATTTCACGCTTTATCGGTGCACAGAGAAAAAACAATTAACTCTGAATCTACTGAAAATTACTTGAGGGGGCACAAGTAATTATTTTTATTTATTTATATCAATAAAATTTTCCATTGCATCGATTAAGTATATCTTTCTTTACAAATTGATGTAAATAAATAATTACCTGCGACTTCGAAGGTAATTTCTAGTAGGTGTTCGTTCAACTTATTCTTTTTCTCCGTGTGGCACAATACTCTTGATAATCGACTTTGAAATTCTCTCTACACTCTGTTCCTTAGTCTGATTAAATTCGTCACATCGCCGTATATCGCTAACGGATCGACTTTCAACCCTCGCGACGGAGGACGATCGATCGAGTTTGGCAAACCGACGCGGCGAAACCGTCGAGCGCGAGCCAGGCAATATCTTTCTCTCGCCCCTTATCTCCGATTTACCATAACGCACGGGACTTGGCAAGCGGCGCGCGCGATAGAAACGCGCCGCCTCGCAATTCTGTTTTTCATATCTGCGCAATGCGAGGCGTTAAGTAAGTTATACTCGTACACTGAAAAAAATAACCTGGTTAATTTAACCAGAATCTTGGAGATCGTGACCAAACCGTTTCGTGAAATATGGATCCTCCATCTGTTTGGTCAATCGAACCATTTTTTCTATTAGAATAACTAGACATGTAGGTAGTTATGTTAGAATAATTAAATATTTGGTTTCATTTATTAGTATTTTGGTTAGAATAGCTAAATTCGTTTAACCGGAGGCATTTTGTCTTTTTAATAAAGTTATTCTTCTCAGTGTACGCATAATGAAAAATTTACGTCGATGTCATTTTATCTACACCGAGAAGAATAATTAAATTAAAATAACAAAACGCCTCTGGTTAAACGCGTTTTTTTTATTAACCGAAATACTAGTCAGTTGAACCAAATATTTAGTTATTCTATCCAAAATGTGGTCAGTTTAACCAAACAGTTGAAGAATCCATAGTTCACCAAACAATTTGGTCATCGTCTCAAAGATTTTGGTTAAATCGACGAAATTTTTTTTCTTTTTTTCAATATACCTACACTAAATTGCAGACACTGTATCCATCATATTGGCTACAGGCGCGACCTACCGTAACCGGAGTATTGATTTTAGGGGATGCCGGGACACGACGAAGGGACGAGCTCGAATTCTCCACATCGAGCGAGCTCGCAAATTGGATTTATCGGGAATAGCGTGGTCACGTGCACGTCGCGCGGAGGAGCGGAAGCGCGGGCGACGTTAGTCCCTTGTTCGAGGTCGATCGGTAATCTCATTGCCGAGGACAGACGCGTCTCCGCGAGCGCGCCGGGGATGTCTCGACCGCGAGGATCTCGTCGCGTCATTTAACGGTCCGGCGGAGACTCCCCCGAATCGAAAGCAGCCGAGCCCGTCCGAGGGTTCGGATTTTGGAAAGCGCCAGTCACTTTTCGGGTCGTTTAATTTCAACGGCACTTCCGGCGTCACGGATTCTGTTGCTGGTAATTTTTTCAAGACGACATTCTTTAATATACCGGCCAATGAACAATTAATTGTCACGCTGTGTAATTAGCTATGACGACGTTCACCTTGACTTATGAAAGCATGAAAATTAATTCTTCGGTGATCGGTACGTTTAAAAATGACATTTCAAAGAGCCACCATGGTGCAGCCACAGAATCCGTCACGCCGAGATCACATCTCGTCCTCTGGACCAAACGTTTCACCGTATATAGCCGCGGCGCGTTTCGGAGGAGCGGATAATTCCCGATCGGGTTCTCGAGACCGATAGACTTCCGAGTCCCGTGCAATGTACCGCAGAAATCGATGCCAGCCCGGAGCGGCAGCCGGTTCCCCACTTTCCATCCGCCTTATTAGAGGAGATCCGCCGCGATCGAGCAGCAATGAGGAAGCGAGTAATTATCGATCACCGTAAAGACACCCCGGGACAACTTCGGGGCACGAGCGAGACGAGGAGTCATTGCGGCGCGGCGCGGTGTACCTATCGCGCGGTCGTCAGCTTATTTCCCTTTCCCCCTCCTCTTCCCGCCCCTCTTGCACCACCAGCAGCGCACTTACACCACTCGCGTTAAGCCGGGAGAGACTTCTCACGGAGATCCGTGTCATCGAATGATCGCGAATCCGAGGTGCTCGCGCGAATTTTGTTACGGATTTATTTAGAGAAATTTTACGATTTTTCTCCAGGGTAGTTATTTGTACGAGATCGCGTATCATTTGTCTCTTTTTCTTGTCAGCCCCAGAGGCGAGATATTCCGCAGATGTTTGAAAGAGGGTAGGGCTCCTGTTTGGGGGAGGCAAAAGATCGACTTCTTCAGAAACCTGCACCCTTCATACCTATATGACCAATTTAAATTGGCCTCTCGAGGGGTTTCGAGTATAACGCGGAAAAGCGGGCTAATTAGGTTCCTTTGCCTCCTGCCTTCGCTACCCTCCTTGCTCCACATAGACCCGAGCCACTTACTTTATACAGATCTCGTGGGTGACGATGGGAAAAAAAAATTATTTCGGGGTAAATTACATTTTCGAAATCGATTTCAGGAAATAGATTGGAAAAATCGTTATATCGCGTTACGTGACGATATCGAATTAAAGTGATAGCACGAATTTCGGCAAAATTCGGAGCAAAAAATAAATTTCCCGTAGCGAACGCAGTACCCTGTATTCCCAAAGATATTACATAATCTTTATATATATAAACTCCCTCGTAAATTTGCTTTGCTGTATTTCTAAAAATCATACGTAGATCTACAAAACAGCTTTCGCTGCAAAATAATAATTGACAGCTAGATAAATAAAATATATTATTCCCGGCGAGTCCTTTAAACGTCTCATATTCGAGAGGGCGAGAATTCCTCAGAGTATAAAGTGTGGTACACGAGCCGCTAACCCGGTGAAGAGGCGCGTGGGGTGTACGCGGATGCGAGAGAGGAAAGCGGCGGCTCGGGTAAAACCTCGGGTGGAGAACCGCACGGATTTCCCGAGAAGCGCGAGAGCCACTTGACGTCAAAGGAGCTTTACATTACAAAGGAGGTTGCATTGAAAGCCGCTGTTTTCGTGCAGATGACTAACTATGATACTTATCGCTCATTTGGACGAGAAGCGACACAAAACAGAAAATGCAAATTTTACATTAGAGAAGTTTTAATTATTCTTTAACAACATTACATCATGGTTCATTAAAAGAGATGACAAAAAATAATTTTAAAAACATGAATATCGTGGTTGTAATTACAATTCTAAAATTAAAGAATAATTCAAACTTCTCTAATGTAAAATTTGCATGAGTCAACAATTGGGTTGCCGAGTGGATCAGCTCAAAAAGTAGACAATCTTTTCGTCGCGGAATTCAACTTCTGCCAGAAAAGTGGGAAAAGGTTATAGCTTCCGAAGGCAAACACTTCGATTGAGGTATTCACACATTTTACAACGACATGATGATTCTGAAACAAGAAAAAAACAGCGGCTTTCAATGCAATCCCCTAATAATAATGTACGGGGCTTTCTCTCTCTCCCTACCACGTGTCGACTCCACTCGCGACACCCTCGCTTCTTCAGCTCCGCAAGTCTGCACCCCTCGCGCAGAGACAAATCAATTTCTCGAGAGAACGAGAGGAGGGCGAGACTCGAAGAAGTCCGCGACCGCACCCGCCGCCACCCTCTAGTTTCATCGGTTCATTGTCGACATTTGACGACTTAATTACGCCCCGGGCGCCCGTGTATTTCCATAGGAGCGCGACTCTATTTTGCGGGGTGGATGCGAGAACTTCGAAGCACCCCGTTTCCCTCGCGCGTGGTTCGTCTTGCCATTTATTTACACTCCATTACACCGAGAAAACAGTTTATTTGTATAATAGTTAACAAACGTTTCTTTAAATGTGACGAAATAAACATTTTATTCGATCAAATAAATGTTCATTAACTCTTGCGACATTTGTTTGGCATAATTTGATCCCTCTGGACAGTCATTTCAATAGAATATATATTTTAATAATCAACATGTATTTTCTTGTCCTAACGAAACATTCATCTCGTCGTATTCGAAATTACGCTTATTAACACTGTTAATAAATTGTCCGTAACCTCAACATTTCCGAAACCGTCAACTCTACACCAAGAAAATAGTTTATTTGTATTTAATAAATGTTTCTTTGAATATGACGAAATAAACATTTTATCGAACCAAGTAAATATTCGTTAACTATTGCAATATTTATTTGGCAAAATTTGATCCCTCAGGGCGATCATTTGAATGGAATAAACATTTCAATAATCAACATATATTTTCTCATCTTAACAATTTATATTCGAAATTACATTTATTAACTATTAATTAATAGTCTCCGCGATGTATAGGTACCTAATTACGTCTACACACCTCGTGTATTTCGATACCAATAACTGCCACCACCTGTGATAGATGTGAACGACCGACCCGAAAAATCGCCCTCCTCTTCCGCACGTGATTTATAATCCCAACCGGAGATCCTACACGACACGGCACTAAAGGAGCACGTGCGTTAAAAATATTCGCGACGACGCGTCGGATAAATTATCCAGCCATCAGTCCCGAGTCCACTCTGTCCTCCCACCCTCCCACCCCCAGCGCAGTCAGCTCCCCCAGGATCCACCTACCCCTTGGATTCCAGGATGAATGCATGCATATGACGTCACCTTTCCATGAGGCACATGTCCCGCACTGCACCCCCTAGCCACCCACGCGTACACCGCGCTATTGTAGCCTTCCAATGCGGATTAATCGAAATCAATCAGCTGCGCGGACAGCTCTCGGGGGTGAGGGACGACACCGGTCGGGATTAAGGATTGTATCGATCCACCGCGAGAGGGACCGATATAATTGCCTTTATTCCCGAATTCGATCTGTCTCCTGCCCCTGCGCGCGCTCTCGAACGAAACGGGATTACGTTTTATTGTACCGCGCGTGTAGGATATAGGGAAGAATTCGACGAGAGCGCGACGACGACGCGACCGAGACCGCGTGGAATTCTGTGGATAGGCTTGAAAACGAGGGACACAGTCACTGGCTAAGTATGCGAGATCGAATTCTACAAAATAATTTATTTCTTGGAATAAAATTGTGCCCCGTGCGTGGACGCTTATAAAAATGTCTCGAGTCGAAACATTTAGTCCTATTTTGATGCTTTTATACTCAGGGAAAAGGTTCAATTGAATACGAACTTGTGATAGAAAGATTTATTTCAGATAAATGGGGGAATTTATTCGCATCGAACAAAAGTTTACTTCAACAAAATTTATGTTTTTGCGTATCTTTTTAATCGAGTAAGAACCTAACGGAAACTTTTACTTCATTCAAATGGATTTTTGTTCGATGTGAATAAATTGCTGTTGATCTCAAATAAATTTCTCGACTCGGATACCTATGCATTTATCAAGGAGAGCTCCGTAATTCACTTCACGCCACTTTCGCACCCACCGAAACGACGGAACGGATGATTAAAGCGGTAAATCTGTTTTTTAACTCGAGCGTAATATTTTTGCCGGGTGACGTTTGACAAATGGAAGCAGTCGTTGAAAAGAAACGGTAGGGTGCTCTCCCTGATATGCCCACCTATTAGGGGGTTCGCAAGGGGTCGACGGTGTGTGTATATATATAGACCGTTTCTCACCCGCAAAAATGCACGTGCAGAGCCAACTAAATTCCATTCGCTGTTACAATCGAAGAATTTGATTATATCGATTCCGAGAAGAGACCTGAATCAAGATGATTATCCGGCAGCGATACTAGTTTACGGTCAATTTATTATTACCGCATTACGCCGGTGGTATTTCATTCCCGCATTAATACGTCTTTATATTTGTCCTCGTCAAATAAATTACGGATCGATTAAGCGCCTCCGTTTCTCAGAAGTAAGCGATAAACTTCACGTCTCATTCCGTCAGCAAACGAGAAATGTACAGTGCAATTAGCCAGACGATCATTCTCGATGCGAGGTATTTATTCGGAAGATTCAGACGCGTGATTTTCCCGATTTCGCTATGTGTATTTCAGATTCTACAAAAGGGGAGGAATTACCCTCTCGAAGAACCTTCGAGACCTCGCGGATCACGGTGCTGTTTAATTAAAACTGAAGGTACCTACTCGGAAAAATGTCGATGCCAAATATTTGTCTTTCTCGGATAAATATTAGACCTTTCCTTCGGAGGGAGAACCGGCACTGTCTCAGGGCACCGAACTACCCCTGCGTCACGATATAGTCACGTGGTACGTGATCTCGCCGGGGATAGGAATAGGGGGTATCGAGTATATAATATTAACCAGCTGAGGACCTCATATGGTACCTACTCCCCTCACCGAGAAAAATAATTAGGTTAAAATGAGAAAATGCATCTAGTCAAACACGTTTAGTTATTCTAACCAAATTTTTAGTTATTCTAGTCAAAACGTGGTCCGTCAAACCGAACACAGATTGATGATCCATATTTCACCAAACGGTTTGGTTATCGTCTTCAGGATTTTGATTAAATTGACTAAATTATTTTGTTCAGTGCTTAAATAGCGATTGATCGGTAAAGACAGGGGCTCGCTATGGGTTGCTACACATCCAGGGTGGCCCCCAGAGGATTAATAAGAAAGAATATTGACACACGGAAAAAAAGAATTAGACGGATATACTAATAATTACTTGCGTGGTCGCAAGTAATTATTTATTTACATCAATTTGATCTGTCTTCACATTAATCAGATATTTCTTCCTTGCAATCACACACTGTTTCACGTGATTGTAAGGAAGAGATACTCAATTGAGATTTATTAAAAGATTTCATTGATATAAATTGAAAATTACTTGCGATCCCGCAAGTAATTTTCAGTAGATCCAACTAATTATTTTTCCTCTGTGCGGAAGAAGCTGGAATCGTGCGAGAAAAAATGAAATATTTTTCTCAAAGAAAGTCCACAGCAGAATTTCTCATCATAGATTTTTCTTAGAGACTCCTAATGTAAACTCTTAATAAAGTCCAACGTGTAAACGTTGCCTCGAAATCGAAGGCCTCAGGCATCGGGATCTTCGCTCGTTCGAACGGTTTCGGCAATCGAATCAGCGATTTCCAATTTCTTCGAATCACGTAATCTCTACGTTCATCCGTTGCACTATACGCGCGCGGGTTAGGTACAACTGCGTCCCGTACCTCTGCTCTCCGCCTTAACCTAGCAACGCTATTGATTTCCTCGGCTCCCCTCGCGTGCGAGAACTATCTCTCGCGAAATTTACCCTCTTCCCGCCGTTTCGGTGCCAAACGGAGAACGAAAATCTACCCTTCGGTAAACGCCCTCCGGGATTATTAGATAAACGTCTAATGTCCAATTTTTCACGTTGATTTTTCCCCGCCGCTGCTTCGAGGCGGGTGGAAAAATGAACGTCGGGGTTTAGAAACTCTTGCAGATGCTCTCGGTATCGTCGTTACGACGGAAAATTAAAAACTCTACTATAATTCGAATAGGTACTCGAATTTCCCGTAATTATTCAGTCTTCTCGTAAAAAAATATTCATAATTTTAAATTCAATTTGTAGTTTTTGCACATAATTAATACAACACGAAAAAATAAAATGTTTGAGAAAATAATTATTTACAGAGTTATAAGCGCATTTCTCTGTACAACGTTGTGATTTCACCGAAACGCAAAAAAGTGGCTGACAACACGATGAACGCGGTTGCTTTCCTAAATATCATTTTCCAGCTCAAATGCGGCCGAAAACGAAAAATGAAAAAACACGAGGTAAATAATTTCGCCTGAATTTTTCAACTCTACGATAAAAAGAAATGTTGGAAAACCGAATTACGTTCACGAGAAATAACGCTAGACATTCGATGAATCTCGAACGACCCACGTCATACGAGTTACCCTCATAAATTTCCATTAAAGCAGCAGTATCAAAATGCTCGCCGCAGTATCGTCCCATCCAATTCTCTTTATCGAAGATACCACGGCGATACGCGACAACTGCCGTAACGAAGAGCCGCGATATGCGTCGGGTGGGCGCGGACGTCGCGCTGTAAAATAGGCAGTTATACAGCGCAACATTGTAAATTCGAGTTCACGGCGCAGCAGCTACGGTCGGTCATGCGCCGCCAGCCGGCGACCAACGAGCCTCGCCTGTTTCTCGACGCTTTGCATACTCGCGCGTGCCCGAGCGCTCTCGCCCCGGAAAGAGCTCGCGCGATCCTTTTGTGTGTGTGTACCGCGTAAATTCTCGATTTGCGATTGCGACGGGTCCCCGCCAGAAGCGGCAGCGGCGTTATATACCGCTCTATATCCTCGCTGCACGGCGCGGCCGCGCTCTCTCGACGTCCGCCTCGCCGGTATACGGACACGTATTTACGAGGGTGCGTTATATTAACTTACAGCGGTAAGTTTCGCGGTAAGCGCGCCGAAAAAAAGAAACGCGGCTCGTTCCGACTTGAATTACCGATCGCGACGACCGGATCCCGCTATATAAACCTTCGAACGCAGCACTCGAAGAGAGTTCGACTCCCGATATCATTATGGAAGCGATGGAAACTGGCCGTCGGCGTGCGCAAATAGAACAGCTCGTCCTCTGCGTCGATACAGTCGCGCGGCGGCGGCGGCGGCGCGCAGGAGTCGATGCACGAGAAAGTCGCAAGGTCGCGCGCGTTCGCACCGTCGTCGTTGCCCGCGCGTAGCGGCGTCGCCGCGCCGGCTCTCGCGTCTGGCACGGTCCTCGCGCGCCACGAAGACGCCGCTGCCGCATCGGCGCGCTATATCGCGCGGCGGGAGTCGTGCGGTAACGGCTGCCCCTCGCCAAGGATTTCCGGAATACCCGCGCGGCGGAGCCCGACGACCTTGACTGCCGCAGCGGCGCGCGGCCGTGGCGCGAGTCGCTCTGCTCGCTCGTTATGCCCGATCGATACCGCTCTCGAGACTTGAAGGAGAAGAGTGTTACCGATTTCGTCGCGCGCGCGAAAGCGAGAGTCATTTTCTCTCGCTCTCGGGCTGCCGCCCCTTTCACCTTTCTCCGTGCGGCGGTACGGGCGCGACGCGATTCTTTCTCTCCGCAGAGGTGGGGATTCGGGTCAAGTTCGCGCCGCGTCTCTTTCCGCTCTCTCGCTCTCTCGCACGCACGTGTGGACGCACACGAACGCACCCTTTCTCCTCGCACCCCGCCCCTGCTTATGCAAGAGCCATTACTCGGTACCTGTATCATTTACTCTTACATCGCCGGGCCGCGCCATTGCCATTCACGTCCGTCGATTATGTCAGTGTCAATGGCACTGCAAGAGCGGGAGAGAGAGAGTAGAGTGCGCGCACGGTGGGTACAGCGGCGTCCGTGATGCGCGCGCGAGTTCGGATCGAAGTCTCCCGCGACGCGTTCGCGTGTGTACCTCCCCCTCCGTGCGCTACACCCACTCTGCCGCCGGCACAGGCTGCCGGCGTGGCGAGGGAGACGCGAAAAGCGCAGGAAATGATAACGAGAGAGGCCCGCGCGCTCGAACGCGCGACACAGTGCGCGCACCCAATAGCTGCAGATTGCCAGCGGCGCGCCGGAGAGAATAGATTCTGTATCGCGATTATTCGAGCGGATGCTGGAAGCGTATCTACGCTGTGAACAGTTTTTGTACGATAATAAACATCGTGTTACTTTTATGACGTGTTTATTATACAAGTTTATCCGTTAAAATTACTATACGCGAGTGAAACGATTAAATGTACCACAGATTTTATTTAGATTTACCACAAACCACGAATTGAAGCATCTTTCCAGGAAAAACTGTAAAATTCAAAGCTCTTTTCGAGAATTACAAATAATTTTTAATGATTCGCATTATTGCGCTTGACTCGCAATTTTATACTACTTCAGTATAGAAAATATACAGCGAATTTTTACAAATCGTTTTAACAGCGTACAGAGCTCCTTCGCCTCTCCATCGCAAGAGATCGTTGCGTTCTCACCGCGCGATCGTAACTGCAGCAGTGCACTGCCGCGGTAATCGAGCGGAGGAGACGGAGAATCGACGCGTTTCGCGCGCGGCGAACGGTTAAGGGTACGGCCACACCGCAAGTTCTTCGCTTAGTGGTAAGAGGTTAGCTAGGCGCTAAGATAACATATCCTAGTGAGAACGAACTCACGGTTACCTACCTAACCGTCCCCACCACGAGCTAAGAGCTGGGCTAGGCGCCTAGCGAGTCAGTAAGATAGTATCCTAGCGAACGAACGTGTCTGTTCTTGCCGAGCTAGCATTTCGTTATTTGAGAGTTTAGTACAATGGACGAACTCATAATAGCCGCCGTATTTACGAGGGAAGCTATTTGGAATCCTTCTCATTTACTATATAAGAATGTAGGAGTGTTGAAAAAACTTTGGTTAGACGTAGCAAATGAAGTAAACGGAGATGGTAAGTAAACTATATTTTTATTTACATAATAATAACAATGAAAAACTTATTTCTAAAAAGGTTTCTTTTTAATTATTAAGCACCTTTTTTTGTATAGGTATGAATGTCTCAATTTATATTATTATGACGGCGAATTAGATTTTCGGGTAAAGCCAAGTTATTTTGCCACGGTACAACTCCGCGATTCCATTAAAATAATTAACAAGGAGTTCTCTAGTTTGCAGTGCATTGGAAGTAAACCTGTATTGGGTTCGCTCTGAACGATTTGAGGGCAATATGTTATCGCATTCGTAGCTAGTTATGTTAGAATGTTCGTGTGTCATTACAAAGTTGTGCAAAATACAGATAGCTTTACAAATGCTTACGGCTGTATCTACATTACATTCAATGGATTTTAATAGAATTCTCCATTTCTGCGCCATAATTCCAAAACAACACTCCACGCTTCGGCGTGCCCTGGAGAGACGGTAGTTGTAAATTCTCTTAAAATTATCAATATTTCTTTGCCCGTAAGGTCTCATTGAATATTTTAATAAAGGATAGCCACCATCTCCTACTATTACAAAAGGAATGTTGATATTTGTGCCAGGAATCTCCGCTTCTTGGGGAATATTCAGTCGTCCAGTTTCCAATAATTGAAATAACGAAGAAGTTCTAAAGTTTCCCGAGTCACATTGTCGACCTTCAGCACCGATATCCACAAAAATTAATTTTCCATCTGTATCAACCAAAGCTTGTAATAAAATTGAAAAATATTGTTTGTAATTGTAGTACATTGAACCACTGTGAACTGGACAAGTGACTCTTATATGCTTTCCATCGAGAGCCCCCAGGCAGCTAGGGAAATTCCATTCTTCATAAAATTTTCGTGCAATTTCATACCATCTCTCGGTAGTAGGCAAAGACATATAGTCATCTTTCAAATAGTTCCATAAAACAACACATGTTTCCTTTACGATATTAGATATGGTACTGCGTCCAATGCGAAAATGAAACGCCAAAGAACGGAATGACTCCCCTGTAGCTAAATACCTAAAACAAAAAAAAACAGTTATTACATTATAAATAGGTATACAGTGTGTCTTCGGATATGTGAGACGCGACTCTTGTAAAAGGTATACAATTTTCAATTTAAATTTTCACGTTTGGGATATTTTTTCGTTTTTACAAGAGTCGTTTCACTTATTCAAAGTATACATACATATTGTACATATGTATTTATTTTTATTTTTTGTTTCAGAAAAAACTGTTAGAACACGGTGGAAAAACATTAGAGCTTACTTTTATAAAGAACTGAGAAAAATTGAAAAACCAAAGAGTGGAGATGGAGCAGATATGCCGTAGTAAAAAGTTCCTGGCCACTTTTCGAACAATTAATGTTTCTAAAGGACAAAATTTCAGTTTCACAAAGAGATTCAAATCTTTCACAACTTGATAATGACTGCGACGTTAATTCTCTATCCTCTCCCAGGAACATGCTTCAGAAATTAACGAAGAATTGTTGCATGATACTACCAGTGAAGAACAGATGTTATCGCCAGAATCAATATCATCAAATTCTACACAACACAATCTACAGAGACCAAAAAAGAGAAAATTTAAAGCATCCTCAAACGAAATTTCACGGCGTGACGATCAACTCTTAGAATTGGAAAAAAGAAAAGTTGAACTCATTGAAAGAGAAAGTGAAAAGGAATGTAATGAAGATTGGTTATTTTTTCAAAGTCTTTTACCATTTATTAAAGACATACCTCTTAAACAGAAACTAAGACTGCGTACGAAAATTCAAAATTTATTCCTGGAAGAATTGGAGAGTACAGAAAATACACAAAGGAACACACTCAACGTTTTCAATGCCCACCTTCAACTTCAACTACCCACCCACTGGAACCAATTGATGAAAATGTTCAAAATATTGCACGGCAGGCAAATTATGGAGATTCATATTCACTAACATCTTACTTCCGAAATTATGAATAATATTTAATGAAAAATAAAATAAACTATTTCTGTAAAATATTGTTTCACTTACCTAAGGCCCAGTTGTACAATGTCGTAACTAGCCGCTCTTCAGGTGATATGCATCATCTGTAGTTATTATCCATTTTTCGTAAATGCTTTTCAATTTTACTGAGGAGTAAGTCAAAAGTTTCTGGTTTCATACGTAAATAAGCAAAAAATTTATCTTCATAATTACGCAGTTGCTTATATAGCTGATTAAACTCTCCTCGAGTATATCTTAGAAGGTTAATGTCATGTATCCAACATGATCGATTACTTTTATACGGTATATTAAATTTTAGCCTTGAATTTTCTAAACGAAGTAATTTTCTTGACAACTTTGAAAGCGCCATAGCAAATTCACATGTGAGTAGTGCTGTGTACCTAGTATAATAAACTAAGCACCTATAGCCTTCGGTGTGGTCACTGTATTATCCTAGTCTTTCATCCAACCTCCTAGCTTATAATCTTGTCACTAAGCGAAGCACTTGCGGTGTGGCCGTAGCCTTAGTCAAACGAGCGAAGCGTGCGAAAGTAAACCCCCTCTGCTTTGTGTTCACGAGAAAAAAACGATTTTGTGGTCTCGGAAAAATTAGATTTTGCTGAGAACTTTCTGCCATCGTGACGAAAATATCAACTGCGATAGCAAAAGATACATATGCGCAACACACACGGTACAGTAGTAAAAACATGTGCTGAGATGGCAAATATTTTTACCGAAAAAAAAACTTCACTACGATTGCAGTTGAATCTGCTATCGTTGCACGCATCTTTTACTGTCGCAAATAACATTTTTGTCATGTCACCAAAAAATTCTCAGAAAACCCATTTTTTCCATATATACAGAGCAGTTTCGACTCGAACAAAAAGAACTCGCAGGTCTTTTTTTCACGCCGCGCCGCAAACTTTTTCGACTTAATTCGTCCGCGGTACAAACTTTAATCTTCGCGAATAATGGGCGTGTCGTGGGAAAAAAAAATTAATAAGACGAGTTTTGCGTTTACACGCCTCGTTAATATCTCATCACTCGTCCCGCGCGCGGCGCTTATACCAGCCGCTGCAGCGCGGCAACGATCGACGAAGGCGAGCTACATAGATCGCCGGAGCTAGGATTCCTCCGTCGAACGATGATCGCCAAGTAGGAGCCTTCTTCAGAAAATCAAACGTGTGGTTCACCTCGCTCGGCGAGCGTAAACAGATTGCCACCGATAGGGTATTCTCGCGCTCGATTGCGACGGTGGGTGACGTCATTCGCGAATCGCGAAGATTCGTGGGAAGAGGAGGCGGGAAACGTTCGGCGGGGCCCCTGACGTCAGGCGGATTCGCGAAGAATGGGTCCCCTTCCACGTATCCGTATCGGTCTAGGGGCGGCGAACGTTTCACCCGGGTGCGAGGAGATCGAGTCACCGCAGCTTCCGAGAATCTCCGCGCCGCAGGGGCACCGGTCGATTCGTACGGCAAAAACGACCGCGAAGACCCGCTCCTCTCGCGCGCCCGACCTCGTTTATCGCAGCTCGCCTCTCGGAAATCCCGAGAATTTCGAAATTCTCGAATCGACGAGAATACCGCGAAACGCCGCCGCGCTCCTCGATCGCTTCCATAAGCCGTCCCGCGCGACGAAAGGCACGCCGGGATGCGCGGCCGCTTCACGCGCGAGTGGTTACACCGCTACGCCGGGCGAACTCGAACCCGCGGTGTCCATCGCCGACGTTCTCTCGTTCGGAAACCGTATACACGCGCGCGGGCGGAGAGCGGCGATGGAATCTCGATCGCGATCGCCGCGCAACGGCGGCGCTCGCCGATCGACAGACGCGCGCGAGGACGAGACCGAGGGGAAGCCGCGGTCGCGCGAGCGACAGGCGAGAGAGAGAGAGATGCGCGCGGTTCGAGGTCCGGAGCGCGAATGCGTCGCGCGTCCGAATCCGGCGGACGGCGACGCGCGCGCGGCGCACCCGGTTGGCTGAGCGAAGACGCGGGGCCGCGGCGGCTGCGGCGTGGCGGTGGAGGGTCTTCTTCTCCGGCGACGACGTCCGTTCGTCCGTGTGCGTCCGTCCATCCGTCCGTCCGTCCATTCGACGGCGAGCAGAGAGAGTCTTCTGTAGCCGGCGGGCATCGCGCGCAGGGTCCCCCGCCAATCAGCGCGGCGCATGAAGGTAGGGGCCGCGGCGCGCCAAGGTATTTAAGGTACCGTGAACCAGCGGCGCACGAGTTCACTTCTGTTCGGTGCGGTGGCGTGAAAGGACCGCGCGCCACGAGAGAGGGTGCGAGTGACATTCGAACCCCCTCGCCTCCCACACGCCAGCGCTCGCTACGCGCAGTGGAGCCCGCCGCAGAGCGTCGAGACGCTCGCGAGGATCGGTAGATAGAGGTGGAACGAGAAGTGGGGTCCTTCGTCTTCGGGAGAGAGAGAGAGAGAGTGCCGATAAAACGGGGAAAAATCAAGAGACACAGCGGCAGGTGGGGCACGAGCGCAAGAGAGAAAGAGAGAGAGCCACTCACACACCCCCTCGATAGGTAAGTGACCGAAAGCGACAACACGTGCCCGCCGCTCGAGCGAGCGAGCGAGCGAGCGAGCATTGCCCGCCCCTACACGCGTGAATGAAAAAGTGCGAGACGCGACGACCGAGGATTGTGACCGCGCGCGCGACCACCAGGCTTCGCTGTAAAGCTGCAGAAGTGACGAGCTGAGTGCAATTTAATACTCGTCTGATCAGTGATCGAGTTGAACGGGGAGGGAAAATTCCAACGAAAAAAAGAAAAAAGAAAAAAAAAGTGCCTTCTGGACTGTGCAGTGCGCTGCTGTCATACGAACGCGATATGGATCGCATACCCGGGCGTGTACGACCAGTGTTACATACACGCGTCGATTCACCTGCACCCCCGACATACCGGCGTAGGCGTAACGTCCGACCCATCAGTGGAGAGCCGATCGGCTCGAGCTTAGCTCGCTGCCGATACCCGGTCCGTCGTAGCGATCGCGAGAGTGCCGCGAGCGCGAGAGTGAAGAGGAGAGAGAAAGAGAGAGAGAGAGCGTCGATGTAGAGTCGCGAGGAGAACGAGTGAACGGAGCAATCCGTGCTTCCGATAGAGCGTCGCGACGACGGCACTGCTCCATCCTCCAACGTGGCCCGGCGGATGTGCGCTGATGTTCGGAGGGCGAGGGAGAGACGGAGATGGTCGCCGCGCGCTGCTGTTTAACTAGTAGTCGCCGTACGTCTCCGGACGGCCGAAAGTTACAACGTTCGAAGAGCGGCGGCCGTCTAAATAATTCAACGCGGCGTGCGATAGGTATGCGTGTCTTATAGCGGGCGAGAAGGATGGTCGGACGTGCACGAACACCTCGTACAATTAAGCAGTGACTGAATGCCGAGGCGAGAGCCTCGGCGGAGCGTGAATACCAAGGAGCCGGAGGATAGCCGTCGGTGGCCCGTCAGGATCTCTCCGAGGATTCCCGGGATCCTCGCGCCGGATCTCGGCAGCCTTCGCGCGCGGATCGCCGCGGCGCGTTCCGCGGAACCGACGGAAAGGATGGCTCGTGCACGGAGGAACGAAATTTGGTCAAAATGACGAAACGCGGCTGGTTGAACGAGTTCGGTTGTTCCGAGCAAAGTAGACCGAGAGAAATAATTGACAGTGTCGAACAATAATGTTTCTTCGATCGAGAACACGCGAATCAGATCTGACAGATTTGTAAGAATACGAATTCTTGGTCGTAGAATATGTATTCTTGATTCGGGAATATCGTTGTGTGGAACGAGAAATTTTTTATCCGCGAAAAAAGAATTATTCGAGCCCATCGGATATTTCCTTGCACGAAGAAAACCATGACTTGATCCTGGAATTATATCGTATGATATTTTTGATCGAAGGACAAATTTTTTTCGCAATAGTAATTACTTCTCTGTGTCCTGGCAAGTTTAACCAAATATTTAGTTATTCCATCCACATGTCTAATTATTCTGACTAGAAAATTGTCAATTTAATCAAACAGACGAAGAGAGAGAGAGGATCCATATTTTACTAAACAGTTTAGTTACGGTCTCCAGGATTTTGATTAAAGTTACCAAGTTTACACGAATTTCCCGAATCTGACTGAATTATTATTATACATGGAGACGGAAAAGTGCAAATACTTCCACGCAAATCTACCGAGCTATTTTTTCTGTCGTCGAATCGAATATTTATAAACGAACCCTTATCGCCGGCGATTCAAAGAGCCGCTCGTGGCGAATTCGATCATTTTTCGTCCCGCGCTAGTCGAAACGTCGTCGTCTGCACGCACCGCCCGACGGTCTCGCGTCGCGGCATTGTGACCCGTGCGCCGAGCGGTCTAGAATTCAGAGGGACGAAATAACGCGGCGCGACGGATGATAGAACAGAAACGGAATGTAAATTCGTAGAGCTTATATAAGTCATCCCGCGCGGTGATGTGAACCCTCTTTGTCCGCCGCGGCCCGCAGCAACGACCGCCCTTACCATACCTCGCGCGCGCGCGGACTTCGACTCCCTCCCTCTCTCTCTCTCTCTCTCTCTCTCTCTCTCTCTCCTGGAGAACCCGGCGCGCGCGGACTAATGGGAGAGGATATGCATAAGAATACGTGACAAATTCGACCCGAGAGATCGAACCGCGTTGACGCGAGCGCGCCGCGGCTTCGCCGAGTCCGCGGCGCGGGGATCGATTGAAATTCCATCGGCGATTCCGTACCCCTACCACGGTATTATACTCTCGGCTCTACGTGTATGTATATCATGTGCCGACCGTGCGAACGGTCTTGTAATTCGGCGTGCGGTCGACCGTGCGCGCGCGCACATTCTCGGAAAAGAGCCGTTGCAATTTCCGCGCAGCTTCGCGCTTCTCGCGCAAAAGAGCAGGGGAGAGGGGGTAGTGAGAGGGGAGATTCCATTTTTCTCGACGGCGAAGAACGCGACGGACCGGCTGTACTTATCGGGCCCGTTACGCTTTTTGCGAAAATCGTTTATGACGTCGCGGACTATTAAAATTCACGACGAAACTGATCGGGACCAACTGCCGTGGCGAATCGACGCCGCGCGCGATACCGCCGGCAAAAAAGCACCTCGTCGAACGTAATTTCGACGCGATACCGCGCGCGAGAGACGTGCGGGTCTCGCTCGAGCGAATCCCCGGCCCGTTCGAGCCGCGCATACGCGGCGCGGGAGAACGGTTGAGCGGGATGGAAGCGCAGCTCCTCGCGGTCGCGGGCCGGAATTTCGCTGCGGGTTTCCGGGAACGCGTCGACGACTCCTCCGACGCGCCGCGCGCTGCGTTCACTCCGAAAACGAAACTGTCCCGTGACTCTCCGGTAATTCGCAGCGTCATCGCGCGGGATCAACGGAACGATGATCGCGTCTCGTGAATATCGACGAGCGCTGGAAATGTCGATATTTATGTAAATATCCCGCGTCGCGCGACGGAGTTCCCGGAGCTTTCGATCGACGAGAATCGCGGAGGCTCAATTTCTCGCGGTATTTTTTATCGCGAGTGATTCGTCGGTTCTATTCGATCCCCTTCTTTGTGTATTTTTGCAAAAATCATTCGCTCTCCATTCCCATTTAAACGACCCATCGATACCGCATGCAGGTTGTGAACTGGAAACCGTCGCTGTACTCGATGCAAAAAATCGATCGGATCGCAAACGGTGAAATCGGGGGATTTCAATGTGCGCCAGCATACTGCATCAATACCGAATACTAAATTATGAACTCGAAACCGTCATTGTACTCGATATGAAAAAACCGATCGGATCGCAAACGACGAAATCGCGGAATCTCAGTGCGCCCCTACATATCAATACCTTAAGGTTGCGTTGTTCGCGATTTGATTGTTTCTTTTTTTTTTGTATCGAGTACAGCGACAGTCTGCAGTGCGTAACCCGCATTTGGTATCGATGGAACATCGATACCTTACTTTGAAAACCTCGTAAGTGCAATTTTTGACAAAAATGCCATTTATAGCTTACCGCGCGCGCGTGTTCAGATTTTAAACCTTAACGCAGTAAGCTATAAATGGCATTTTTCTCAAAAATTGCACTTACGAGGTTTTCAAAGTAAGGTATCGATATTCCATCGATACCAAATGCGGGTTACGCGCTGCAGACCGTCGCTGTATTCGATACAACAAAAACAATCAAATCGCGAACAACGCAATCTAGGAATTTCAACGCGCGCCTACAAATAACCAACCGGGTTAAAACCCCTCGCACGTAAACACCATCGACGGTTCTCCAGCCCGTCCTGGAGAACAAACAGGGTCATCTTCGGCGGTGCGATCGACGCGGGTGTGGCCACCGCGCGCGATAGGTACCAGTCGCTCGAACACCGCAGGCGAATTCGCATAAATCGCACGCGCGCTACCGCGCATACGCGAAGCCCTTCTTCCTCGCGCGCGCGCGCGGGAGCCGCGCGACCCGACCTCAGACACTGACCTGGATAAGGATTTTTACGGGAGCCCCTCTCCCTCTCCGCGACTCGCGCGGCGCTCCGGTCACGACGACGGCGCGACTGTATACCGGATCTGCCGGTACGCGCGCGCGGATAGGTACGTCATCCCCGCGTCGTCGTGGCCGGAATTCACGATCGTCCCTGATTTCGACCGGGTGTAGGTACGTACGGCGGAGCGCGACTTGGTTTCGTGAACTTGCACACTTGGCCTAGATCCAGTCTCCGCGCCGCACGGTCACGGCAATAACGCGCCATTCCGGTCCCGCCGCGCGGCGGCGAACCCGTATAACGCCGCCGGCCCGCGCCGCGTCTTTCGACCTTTCGAATCGCATCGGTAACGCGGCCCGTAACAGGTTGCGCGTCGCGCGCTCTGGACCGCGCGCGCGCGCGCGCGCGCGTGGCGAACGGGAACCGTGATACGTTTTACGAAGTGGGTCGCAACGCGACGTTGAAATAAACTGTGGATAAGGGGATACGCGGGCGTGAGTTGATAGTAAAGAGCGTGATTCGCGCATACTTGGCTATCGCGTGCGTGGGTACTTGTCGATAATTGTGTAAGGCGTGGAGAGAAACGGTGGTTACAGCGTGGTACCATACTCTCTTGATTGAAATCGGTGAAAAGTCACTGAAATCCAGTGAATGGAATGTTACTGAGATTACGGTAACCTTATTCACTGGATTTCAGTGCCTGTAAACACTGATTCTCAGTTATTTCTACTGGTTCGGATTAGGAGAGCAGGATTACGAACATTGAAGGTGCATTGAGAAACAAAAATCGTTTGATCTGACTAAATTTTGAGGTTACGGGCGGCCGATTAAATGTACAGTTATCACAACAAATATGTGGAGTGACTAAAATTTAGTTCAAGTAACTAAGCACTTCGTTGCTTCCACTAAACATTTATTCAAATAAATATACATTTAGTTGGCTACCCGTAATTTTTAAATTTAGTTAAATGAAACGATATTTCTCTCAGTGTACAACCGGAAAACAATTTATTGATATTTAATAAATATAATTTCCAATGCGGCGAAATAAATATTTCGTTAAAATGAGAAGGCATATGTCAATTATTAAAATGTTTATTTCATTGAAATGACTGTCTCGAAAAATCAAATTGCGGGGAATAAATATTATAATAATTGACGAATATTTACTTCGTCCCAAAAAATATTTATTTCGCCATATTCATATGAACATTTATTAAATTTAATACAAATAAACTCTTTTCTCGGTGTAGCGGTATGGAAGTACACTGAAAAAAATAATCGTTTGATTTAATTAAATTTTGAAGTTACGGACGACGAACTAAATATATAGTTATCTCAACAAATATGTAATTAAAGTGATTAAAATTTAATTGAAGTAACTATATGCTTCGCTGCTTCGACTAAACATTTATTCAAATAAGTATATATTTATTTAGCCACCCATAATTTTAAAATTTAGTTAAATCAAACGATTTGTTTTCTCGGTATAATCTTGAGAGAGAGTCTATATCTTATTATCTTAGCTTCCAGACATAAAGACATTTTCTCTGATACGCGCGCGCGCGCGACACTTGTCCGGATGTCGTTCCGGAATGCGTTTTCCAGGGAATTGCACGTTACCGGGATAATCGTTCTTTGATTTTCCTCGAGCTATCGCATTCAGCCAAACAGACTACAGAAGCACGGCCTCCCAGCTCAGCGACGACTTCATTACCGCGTTCCCGCGAACCGGTAACGAAAAGGCGTACCCGTTTTTCTCGAGCGCGCAAAAAAAAATCGGCGTTACGCGCCATCGCCTCCATCGGGCTTCCATATCAGGTGGGAGGGGGGTAACTAAATTAACTTTCGTGTCGCGGCGTCGCGAAAAAAAAAATCTCAACACCGCGCTTTATCCGCATATTAATCTCCATTACCGCAACGGGTTTAACGGGATATTTTCGATCGCCGGGGTATCGTCCGGCTCTCGGCTTCTGCCGAGACGGTAAATTATGTTACACGCGAGGTAATTAGCTTTCCGACGAGCGACACGCGGGGGCCCCTTCCACCCCTTCTTTCTCGCGCATGAGAAACGCAGAGAGAGAGAGAGAGGAGAGAGGCGCGCACGTTCCTCCGACGTATTATAAGTCCCACGAAGTACTCACCAAAGGGGCGAGAAACGCGGAGGGTGGAAAGAGACAGCAACAGTCAATTATTTTTCGCGCGAGTCCCCCCCCCCTCTCTCGCGTACAACGTATATGCACCACATACCATTATCGATCGCAAGTACCAACGATGCCCGACCCCCATTACCCGCTCTCAAAAATTGTCACTCAACGAGCCGGCTTTCTCCCTCCGCCCTCCCCCTCACCCAGCGATGTTCGACAACTCTCGGACTCGGCGAGGATCGTTAACCGTCCGCCGTCCGTGTTCGTCCGCGCGGTAGGTACGTACGCGGGGATAATGTTTGTACACAAAAGTCGCTCGACCGTGAAGAATGAACCCGAACCCGCGCCGGTATCTATCTTTACGCCGCGCGCGCGCTGCACGACCGTCGTCGCGCGTGACGGCCACTCCGAGATTAATAACGTCCAGCCTCGCTCGTCCCTCGCGTGCTCTCCCGCGCCCTCAACTCAACTTTCCTCCCGGGCGAATCGGTCGCGCGCGGAGGGAAAAAGGAAACAGCGCGCGCCCGCCCATGCGCAGAGTACCGCGCACGGTCTTGCCTCGATGAAGACCATTTGCGGAGCTTCGTAATAAGATAGTACAACGGGCCGGGGGGGGGGGGGGGGAGCGCGCGCGCGCGGCGCTGAGGTGGGCCGCCCTCTGGGCTCCTATCCGCTGGGAGAGGAAGCGCGCACGGTCGGAGGAAGACACGCTCGCGCGCTCCTTTATGCGCTTCCTTTCCCCCGGCGCGGGCCTCGCTTCCTCGCTCGTCTCGATTCGTTTCCTTCCATTTTTCTTTTGTTACGTTTTCTGCACGCTACGCGGAAACCCCTCCGCGGGCGTTAGCGGGAGAACCGCGCACTCGGCTGCGTATTGCACGCGCGCGCGCCGCGTACATGCGTCGTGGGATTGCGTAAAACGTGATCAGTCGTAGCTGGGATATGCTGAGGGGGATGATTACCGGAGCGAGAAAAATGTTTTCTTCGAGGAAAGAAGAATTTGTGGTAAATTTCATGACAAGGCCAATATTTATCGTTGCGATAACTGCAATTTTAGTAAAAATTATAGTGAAACTCGTAGAAGTTGCAAGCGTTGACTGTAATTTTTACGAAAATTGTAGTTATCGTAACGATAAATTGGCTTTGTCACGAAATTTAATTTACAACGAACTTCATGTAAGTGCTACGATTAATTTTTTTTCTGTGTTCAATCAGAGAAACACAATGTAATTCCAAGATCAAGATATGGTTGTCTTCGTGGAAAAAAATATTTGATACACTGAGAGAAATTTTACAGATTGAATGTGGAAAGCTAGTAGATAGTTTATTAATATAAGAATAAATTTCTGTTTGTCTTAGCGATACTTATTTCTATTTCACCAGAACAAAATAGCTAATTTAACTGTACATATAAGTAGTCATTTCAGCAATGTGTATCGTTCTCGTCACATTTGATATTGCTATATGTATCACCTATTATACTGTCTAGTTAACCCGTCATTTAACCTTAAATTATAGTTATCAGACCTGTACCAACCGCTGTGCACGACCTAAGCATTTCTCTCAGTTTTAGATCGAGTAATTGTTTTTTTTTTTCGCGCAGGAAGAATTTCTCGTTCCAACGAAGGTACATATTCTTCAATCAAGAATATATATTCTTCGATGAAAAGTCTATATTCTTAAAAATCAATGAGATCATATCTTCTTGATTCAAGGCATATTTTTTTTAACACCATCAATTACTTTTCTCAATATTCAAGGCTCCGCGTAACGAGTGCGACGACTCGGGACGATTGTGAACGAGCCTTAAGCATGGCGCGCAGCGTATACGACTCGCGGAGTACAGAAGTCTCCGGTGGAGATCGTATCGCCTTGTCCGGGGTAGGACAGCTTCTCTGGGTGGCTTCTCGTGGCCCCTGCATCCGGTTCGCCGTCCACATTATTTCCCCGTGCCTTGTCCCCGTCGAGGAGAGCAGATCTTTACCGGTATACACACTCGCGCGCGGCCGGGCTCGTGCTACCTATTTATAGGGGGATGCTGGGGGGCCCCACCTGGACCACGAGGCTCCGCCGCGCGCGGTTCGTGCACCGCACGATCGGCTACACTTCTCCGCCCTTCTTTGGCTACCATACACTCCCTCGAGAGCGCGAGAGAATTCCAATATTCCGACGCGGTTTCGTACTCGAGATGCAGTCGTTGAATATCTTTTTCTAAATAGGACGAAATTAGAGACTCAAACGAGCGATTTGTACGCGATATCGTTGATCCTGCATCGAAAGTGTCAAATCAGTCCCACGCTCTCGTCATCCTCAGCGCTGTCGTAAATCCCTCGAGCTCGCCGCGTGGTGTGTGACTCATCGAGACGGCGCCGCCCGCCGGTGCAACCTCCGCAGCTATATAACTCGGTCTAGCTTGACCCATTCGCGGGGCAGATCGAGAGCCCGATTACGAGACGTGAATTTTCGCGCCCGGGACTTCCCAATGACTCGATAATGGCATTCGGAAATCGTGAGCGTCGCGATGCGATTTCATCGTCGAACGTCTCCCCCCCTACTCGGACGCTTACCACATACGCGTCTTCCAGTGAATCTACCCGCGCGTGTTTTACGGGGAAAGACAGTTGTAACTGGGAATTTTATTGCGCTGCACCGATATTATATTATATTTTTTCCCGATTATCAATATTAGTTGCTGTATTTATAAAAGATGAGAAAGAGAGAGAAAATCCAGAGTTTAGACGTACACGAAGAAAAGGAATTAGTTAAATCCACTAATAATTACTTACACGGTCGTAATTATTTATTTATTTACATCGATGAAACTTTTTTTTTCACATTAATTAGATATTTCTTCCTTGGAATCGCATACTGTTCCACATGATTGCACACTGTAAAAAAGTCTGTGGCGTGGACTTGTACTATACAAGACTAAACTTACTCGCCGGAAAAGAAACTTCAACCGCTATTATCTCATTACCTGTGAGCTTTTGGCTGATATTTGTGTAATACTTTTTTGTAGATTATGTTTCTATCTACAATAAAGTCTTATATCGATATAGGTCAAAAATTCATAGATAATGAGATAATAGCGATTGCAGTTTCTTTCTTGGCGAGTAAGTTTATCCTCATGTGTGGTATGAACTACTTTTGGTGTTCGATAACAATGGCACAAGACTGAATGACACCATATGTGGTAAACATAGGTATACACCGATGATATTGTGTTAAAAATGAACACCACTTTTATTGTGTAAGGAAGAGATATCAAATTGGCGCATTAAAAGATCTCATTGATTTATATTTATATTTATTTATATAAATAATTACTTGCGATCCCGCAAGTACCTAGTTTTCAGTACATTAAACTGATACTTTTTCTCCGTGCATCGACAGCATTTTCGCCGCAGTTCGTCTTCTTCCCGCGATCGTCTCTACGGTTAGCTTCGACCCTCTTCTAACCAACGTAGCGCGGACTGGCTCCGTGGTACGGTTTCCCAGCCAGGCTATATACGACCGGTGAGAAAAGTGCTGCAAGAAGGTACAGAGGCTGTAGAGACCTGCACGCGCGTACGTACGTTCAGCGAAGGGCCCTGGTACACCGTACAGTGGATACCTAAGCCTCCACTCCTCGGGAGGTCGACGGCATGAATCCCCCCCCCCCCCCCCCAAAGAAGAGCATCGTCGACCAAGACAGCCACTCGTCGAGATTCTTTCTTTTCGAGACTCGACGTCATCACGAGGCATCGACAAACAGTTCGAAGCTGCTTTCTTTCTCAACTTGACCTCACGTAATTTCTCAACACCCTATAAGGGTGCTTCATCCCTGTCTCTCCATATTTGTCTTATAGAATTTTTTCATGATTAATGCAATTACGTCGTTAAGCACGATTCTGTGTAATAATGTAATACTTGGTAACAGAATTCGGTTCTCTCCCTAATTTTTTCATTGTAGATTTGAAAAGTTTAGAAAAAACTATTTATCGTATATTTTTCATTTTTTAAAAATTTCATTTCGAAATCCGTCATACGGTATAATTTTCCGTACTTTACGATAATAAGTACGTTTCTCTCTACAACTTTGCGAATAATAATTATTTTTTCGGACATTTCTTCAGTCGCACGACATTGAATATGTATACAAATTCAAAATTGAATTAAGAAATATAACATTTTTAAAAATACGATTACAAAATTGTTATTACTCGTAAAAATATCGTGAACACACAAACGAGAGTGCACCCTTCTTCTCAATTCTCTCTACTTTTTCTTTATACCTCTCGCTTCTCGCCCAGCCTCACCTTCCCGCGAACGAAATAAAAAAGGAGCGTGGAAAGAAGTGTCCACAGGACGGACGGACGGACGGACGGACACGTCCTGCGCGTCCCGCGTGTTTGCCCGCGTGTCCTCGCTAAGTGGCGAGCTGGTCGGAAAGGACACACTTCGTCTTCCCCGCGCTTAAATATGGCGGGGCCCGAAGGGATGTATAGCTGGCGCGGCACGCCAAAGTAAACTCGATATATCAGGGATTCCGTGTAAACGCAGGGCAAATAACGGGGTACCAAGTTCGAGGGTGTTGCCAATGTGTAAATAGCCGGGGCCGAAGTGGCCCGCCGTTGGCTCCCACGCACCTCCGCTCTGAGCCCCGTGGCGAGCGGAACCGCGGGACGACGAGGCGCGCGGCATCCACCCCCGGCGAGAGAGGATCCCAGCATATAGGTACATACCTATTGCATATCCGATTCTCCCTCCATGTCACTTCGAGTTGCTGCGTAAATATTTGCGAGGCTCGCGGGAATCGTTTTATTGCGAGTTTGCGGCGCGGCGAGGAACTCCCGGATGCTTAATAACGAGATCTCCGTTGCGAAGTGGCCGCAGGGTCGACCTCTCGACCCGGTAGCGATATAAGACCGTGGAGAGAGAGAGATCCTCCCGCGGCCAATTCTCGTACTCGATTAACCTGTAATAAAGTCAGTGAAAATCACTGAAAATCAGTGAAGAGTCACGGAAATCCAGTGATTAGAAGATTACCGAAGATACAGTAACTTTATATCGACTGGATTTCAGTGCCTGTACACTGATTCACAGTTATTTTCAGTAATTTAGATTAAGAGAATAAGATGCGGAAAAAAATTAATCGCGGCATCTGCAAAGTTTGTGGTAAATTTTGGAACGAGGTCAATTTGTCGTTACGATAGCTACGATTTTAGTGAAATTTATAGTAAAACTTGTAGAATTTTCAAGCGTTGCTGTAATTTTTATTAAAATTATACTAATCGTAATGATAAATTGGCCTCGTCCCGAAATTTACCACAAACTTAGTAAATGTTACGATTTATTTTCGTTTACGTATACATCTACAGCGCGCATATACTAAAAAAAATTGATATGGCCGTGACAACTTTTTTGGACTCAACTGCTCTAGTTTGGTAATCAGTACCAATTCTTACAGTTGTAACTATTTCTAGTTACCGGAACAAAATAACTGTTGCGATAATTATATAAAACTAGCGTTGATTACAAAACTGGAGCAGTTGAGTCTAAAATAGTAAGTTGTCATTATAGGTACTACTTTTTCTCTCAGTGTAAATTTTTTTTATCGCGCATCGATCGACGACGCGAAATCTTCATTAGACGTCCGAGGATTGATCTTCAGAGACGAATTTCAAGGCGATAAAGAGCCGAGAGTGTAATTTCGTCAATCGAAAGAAATGAGGAGACGAAATAATTGCTTCACTTTGTGGATCGGAGAAACCGAACTCCTTCGGGTCTCCATTATTCCGCGTTACATCACGAGGACGTATATACTTTCGAAAGGGGTTGGGCCGGTCAGGGAGAAGAAAAGAAAAAAAAAGTTATAGAACCTCGAGCTTGCCCTAGGTCCGGAGAGAGAGCAGCGTTATTACCGCCAGTACCGTTCATCACGTCGGCCACGCCCCTTGTCGGTCTTGAATTTACACAGCATTGTTCGAGGCGCTAAGTAATTTTAGGATGACCGGCATATCCATCGATATCAGGCGCGCGCGTATAGGTACGTCCTTTTGGCTCTCTCGGTCGACACAAAGGTTCTCCTGCCTTCGCGCGCGCGCGCGCGCGCCGCTCGGTATAACGATCGGGTCAGAGTCCCACGGATCAAAGAGCGTGAATCGCACGAATTTCCGGGAGGAGAATTGATAGGCGCGCGCTTATACACAGAGAAAAAGAATTAGTTGAATCTATTGAAAGTTACTTGCGGGGTCGCGAGTAATTATCAACTTATATCAATTAAATTTTTTAATACGTCGACTTGATATCCCTTCCTTGCAATCATATGAAATAGCATGTGATTGCAAGGAAGAAATATCCGATTAATATGAAGAAAGATCAAATTGACGTAAATAGATAATTACTTGCGATCCCACGAGTATTTTTCAGTAGATCCAACTAATTCTTTTTCTCCGTGTAACGAGAGTAGACGACGCGCGCGCGCGCGCGCGTGTGTGCGTGTGTGTGTGTGTGTGTGGTTACGCGCGTGGAGAGGCAGACAGTGCGGGTTCTCCGTACTCGCGATTATACAGCGACCAGCGCCCCGAGGCTCTCGAACGGACTCTGCCTACACCTATCCCAACGAATACCTACGTGCGCGTACATGGCACAGAGAATGGGTGGACGCGCGGGCCGAGTACGTAATCGATGGCTTTTGATGGGCAGAAGATTATAGCGTACCGAGTTTTAATTGCCGAGATCGCGCATCGCCATTATTACTCGACGGAGTGATTTAAGGCGCGACGGAGTCTCTAAAAGGCCCAGTTGCCCGGTACCCTCCCCCTCGAGCGCGTAACGAGTATATGTGGTCAGCGCAAGAAGAGTGCTCGCTTTGAGACGAGGCTCGTTGTGCATCGTCTAGTCGGCATCCGCGCGCCCGTGGGTAGTCCGCGCGTTCGGCGTTTACAGTCGACGGATTTTTCCCGGTCCCCCCTCATTCCCGGGATGGTGGTAATCGAAATGCCTGCCGGAGAAGAAACGCGCGACTGTGGCGCGTCCGCTGTTGCACCCGTAGAGAGTGCTCTGTCTCTCGCACTCTCCCTCCCTCTCACTTACGCGCTCTCCTCTCTCCACCAGCTCTCACCAAACAACAAGGTTGACACGGGGTTTACAGCCGCCGTGCCGGCGCAACTTTGTACAGCGATACAAAGTGATAAGAAACGGGAAACGTCGTCGACTTCCGTGCCTTTTCTGGAGGAACGTGTCGCGCGAGAGCGAAGCGCTACACGAGAGGTGAGGTGACGATAGAGGAGAGCGCCGTGTTCGGATGGGAAAGGAGAGACGGTCGCGGGTACACCTTTACAGCCTCGCTTTCCACTGATAAACCGCGAGAGAGAGAGAGAGAGAGAAAGACCGAGAGAGAGGCTGGTGGGAAGGAGGAACGCGAGCAAGTTACGGCTGAGTTGCCCTGTAATACCCCCAATCCACGTGCGTGGCAATAATATCGAGTTAATTGTACGGTGCGCGCGAGCTGGCGAGGGCTATAGCCCCGCGCGCCCGAGTATATAAACCGGCGATCCTCCCGCGGTCGTTGCCGAGCGAGTAGAGAGGATCGTCGCGATGCGCCGATGTCTATCGTTCCGAGGCCCGAGGGGTGAAGAGATGCCGCGATCTCGTCGCGAGCGATTACCGAACGTAGGGGGCGAGAGCGCTCGCGTCGCCGGTACATAATACGCGTTATTACGTGCTGACGATCGATCGAGGAACGAGAGGGAACGTTTCAATCGCCGCGGAGAGCGTGTAGATTTGCAACGTATCGTGAGAGAGGCGGCGGATGTGTACTTGGGAAGGTTGGGAGGAAAGCTGGGAGCGAGTAAAAGCTCATAGATAATGAGATAATAGTGATTCGAATTTCTTTCCTGGCCAGTAAGTTTAGCCTCATATGATATGACCAAAACCACATATGGATCATATAATATGTATACAAGATATATAGTATAGAATTTTTCCGCCTGGGTTGGATAATTCTAGCTCAGGTGTGGTATAAATATAATAGAAGCCGAGCGAGATGTTTATCGTCGCGCGCGACCTGTTGCTCCCTCGAGTACCCTCGTGTCGTTGACGAGGTCTCGATTATAATCGAAAAGAGCGTCAGGAACGTTCGCTTCGAAATCCTTTGATAACATTCAGCGAAGTGTGCGAGTACTACCACTCTGGTAATTCGTGCGAACAAGGCTCGGGTATCTCAGATCTTGAATTATGCTTATATCATTATTCGCTTACTCTTACGATAATTCGCTGTATCGATTTGATCTTCTAAGTGATAATTAATAAATAACTATCGGCAATCCGTACATTGTTAAAAGAATTTGTAAATTTGCTTTACATTTTGCGTACAAAAGTACTACAAAATTGCAAATAAGGCGCAGTAATGTGAATGACTATGAATTATTTGCAATTTTCGAAAAAAGTTTAGAATTTTACAGTTTTTGCTGGAAAGATTCTTCAATGTTGGTACATTTTGAATGATTTTCTGGTAAATTTAAATCAAATCTGTGGTATATTTAATTATTTAAGTCGCATATAATATAGTAATTTTAATGGATAAACGTATGATAGAAAATTCATACCTAAAAGTAACATGAATTTTGCTGCAAAAGCTTTTTACAGTGTATTATATAGCCGATGAAAGATATCGTTAGAAAATATGATCCATTTCTGAAAAGTGAAAATCTTGTCAAATTCATCCACATTATACATACCTAATCTTTGGATCGATCCGCTTTGAACTAGATACATATTATCGTCTCTCGCACGTGGTGGGGCCACGCGAAAGCGCGAAATATCCCCGAATCCCGACGTGGCCCGGCCGCCCCACGGTCAGCGAACCTTTCTCGCTCTCGTCGACACGGTTCGGCGCGCATCGTGATCCAACTAAACTCGCGGAGGAACGAAATGTGCAGCGGAGGGACGGTTCGCGGAGCCTAGCGGGACCTCGTCGAATTTCGACCTCCACGGACGAGACCTTACGGGGCTCGCGCCGCACGGGAGAGGAGAGGAGAAGAAGCGGCGGCCGCGCGCCACGCGCGTATTTCGTTCCGAACCGTGAAACGCCAGCCGCGCATTTTCTCGGGCCCGCGCGCGCTTCGGTGAGGTCCGCGCAAGAAACTCAATGGATGTTTCGGCAATTAACCCAAATTGACCTAGCGGTATAATATTGTACCACCGATAGAACTACTTCCCATATAATGTAACCGTAAGCAGACCGCAATCGGTGCTTTATGTCTTCTAACGCCGCGTTTATAACTCTATAGCGAGCGCTGGCTTGTGGAATGTTACGCCCGACAGGATTGGGAAAAAATCGGACCGGATTAAGAAATGTTTGTAGGTCAGCGAATGCGTTGAATGAGTATACACGTCTTTCAAAATAAATAGGTACCTATGCTTATAATAATCGAAATTAAATTACCTACTGTATAAATCTTATAGGTATTCTTTAATGAATTTTTGTCAGCATAGTTGAACCAATATTTTTTCTTCTGAAAATCATCGTTATCTCGGCGGTATTCCTTAAAAATTTACTTAATATGTCTATGATTTTCGGAAATAGCATGAAAAAATATGTACATAAGATAGGATGGTTGAGAAGAACTCGTATTCCAGACATTTCGATCTTCGCGAAAAAATGTCAACTGTCGAAAATCGAAATCTTTAAAATCGATCAATCGGCCGCCCTATCTTACGTATTTTCTCGCGCTCATTACGAAAATAACAGTCATCAGATCGATATATCCAAAGGGAAATATAAAATATCGACGATTTCATTTTCCCAGGAGAATAATTTTTCCGCAAAAAATCACCGATATCTCGACGTTCTCCTAAAGTTCCCCCGATAAATCCTCAACTTTCGGAACGGCACCACGAAAACGCAGTTTGCGACATTCCCGGAAACGCCCGATCCGCAGCCGATCGCCCGATCTTTTACGATCGCGTAACGGAAACAAGTCGATTGCGACATCCCGAAATTCCGATGCTAATCACCATCGATCGGTGTTAAAAGCCACGGTATACCCACGTCAAATCGACCCTTCTCCCGTAATCGATAAAATCAACGGAGGCGCTCGTCGCCGCTACACATATAGGGTCGCTCGTACGTACGTATATAACTACATACAAGAATTTTACGACCTCCGCGCGCACCGTCGTACGGGATAACGCGCGTATAATCGCGCGGAGAATCGCTCTTCCCCGGCCACGCGACCGCGCGGATGGACTTTCAAAAACGTCGACGCTGAAATTGATTTATTTAACGTCCCTCGAACGACGCACGGAGACCGCGCGTACGCGTCGCATCCTCGGGGGACCCTCACACCCCGCGCGGAGATTCCTCCTTGATGATCGCATAATGAGCTACGCCGTCAACCTGTCCCGAAGCTCGCGACCGGAGGAAACCGCCGCCGCCGCCGCCGCCTTCAGGGATGGCACGCGGAAGTCACCTTCGGGGTGCCGCGCGCGCGAAAGCCCCGCGGGCCAAACTCCGCGTGCGACCGCAAAGCGGAGAAGATGTTCGCGTTAATTGTCATAATTAGCCGTGGTAGAGTTCCCAGGGTCAACGCGGGTTAGGAACGTCAGAGCGTAGCCCGCGCCTGCGCGTAGCAGGCTACGTCGGTAGCGTGATGCAGGGTCACGGAACTTATCGTTCGCTCTCTGTAATTTGCATAAAGTCGCGCGCGGCGTACGTATGCGCGTTTACAGCTACGGGGGCGAGGATGTAGCGCGCCTCGCGTAGCTCGAGTTGACCCCCGACCGCGGCGCGTACAGCGGCAATCGCGTGGAGTTGAACGGGATCGTTTCGTTTGGCACGGAAGATCGCGCGGTTCCCGCTGAGAGTGGCGTTTATTTCGATTCGAAGGATTTTCACCTCGATGTCGAGAAAACGGTTTATTGATAGTTGATGAATGTAATTTCGAATACAGCGAAATCAATATTTCGTTCATTGAGAAAAATAACTCGGTCGAGCTGATCAAAATCCTGGAGACGATGACCAAACCGTTTGGTGAGATATGGATCTTCCACGGGGTTGGTTAAATTGACCAAATTCTGGTTACCCAGGCGGAAAAATTTTATATATTCTGTATATGATCCATATGTGATTTTGGTCATACATGGATTATACGTCATTCCCCTATATTAGCCACATAGGGACTTTGTAAAGATTGTTTTAATGATTGCATAATCCATACAATATACATAGCGTGTATGTGGTTAATATAGAAGTCTCATATAATAACCAAAATCACATGTGGATCATATAGAATTCTTAGGCCTGAGCAGAATAACTAAACGTTCGGTTGGAAACACTAAACACATGGTTAGAATAACTTGATATTCGGTTCAATTGAGCAGTATTTTGATTAAAATAGCTAAACGCGTCAAACTAGATGCGTTTTCTCATTTTAACCTAACTATTTTTCTCGGTGCTGGGTCCAGAAAATTAACTGTTAAAATATTTATTTAATTCGAACAGTTGCTTCGAAAGATTTAATTATTCCAAATAGATATTGTAACAATTAACGAAGATACATTAGGTCCAATGAAACATTTAATATTTCGCCACATTCAAACACACCTACCAACTACAAATAGGTAAACTCTTTTCTTGGTGCGTTTTCAGCCTCGATTTCCCCGAAACCGCGCGACGATGCGCTTGCTTCCGGCGTTTTTTCCGCGCGCCTTCCGTTGCGCTCCCGATACCCTCTCTCCCTCCCGCGTAGCCGATCGGCGGCGCGGACTAGTGCCCTCCCCGCCGCACGGCGATGATCGTGCGGAACGCGATCGATTACATCTACCTGCCACGTTCGTTTCTCGGCGAATCGCGCCGCGCGCGTATCCGCCCGAATACGGGCGACGAGGCGCGAAGTCATCCGAGCGCCGAATCGGTAGGCGCGAGATGTATAACGGTGCGCGACGCGATACGGTCCCCTCGGGGACCGCTGCAATGCGAATCGGGTGCCCCGGGCAGCCGAGAGGCGCGCTCTTCGCTCGCGGAGTCGGCGCGTCGGGGTAAGAAGACTCGATTCCCAGTTGAACGTAATCATATTCCGCGTTCCACGGTAATAGCGAACGAACAGCCGCCGGGCTGTAACGGAACTCGCTCTGTACACCGACGCGCGCGAGGCACCCCGTTCCATGGACCGCGAAACGGGTTGGTCCGCCGCGCGCCTCTCCTCGCTCACTCGCGCGGCGACGGCGCTGCAATTATTTCCGCGTAAAGAGCCGATCGATCTATCGGACTGCAGCGCGGCGGGACGCTCGCGCTCTCTTCCGAGTAGCTCAATGCCGAGGAATCCTCTCCGCGTTGAGGCGGGGAAAGCAATACTCTCCCGCGTACGGTATGCGGCTAACGGCGTGGTCTGCGCGGCTGTTTTTATCCCGGCCCATCCCGACTTACGAGGCGCGTCCCTCGCTCGACGCGAGGTTTTCATTCGGAGGCCCTCAATCAATCGGAATTACGTTATAAAGCACGTCGTACGCGCGTTCCATCTGTACGCTGGTATCGCTCGGTATTATACGAGGCGGGGAAATATAATATTTTTTTTATCGCACTCCGCGTTGTAAAGTATCCTCTGATCCGTGTGCATTGATTTATATGGATTGCTGTAACTGTAATAAACGTAGGGCTATTATATCGCTGTGGAAATGTCGCCGAAGCGGTTTGTACAGCGTCGTCGGAATCATTCGACTTGTTTGACCGAGACTTGGACTCGTATTTATAGTCAGATGTATGGAGACATTTTTCTGACCAATCTCGCAGATCTACGCGGAGAAAAAATTAGCTGGGTCTAGTAAAAATTACTCGCGGAGTCGCGAGTAATTATTTATTTACGTCAATTAAATTTTTATACGTATCAATGAAATATCTCCTACCTGCAATCATGTGAAACGGCATGTGATTGAAGGGAAGGAATATCTAATTAATAAGATAAAAGATTTAATTTCTGTAAATAAGTAATTTACGATTTCGCGAGTAATTTTTAGTAGATTCAACTAATTCTTCCTCTCTGTATAAGCAATCTTGAGATCGTCCTATAGCTTTACATTTTATTATAGGAATGATAGGATCAATATTTGCATGATAGATATATTTCCCACGGATTATACGCAAAAAAAATTGGATCTACGAAAAATGACTTGCAGGGTCGCAAGTAATTATTAATTTACATCGATTATATCTTTCTTACACATATATTAAGCATCTCTTCCTTAAAATCACGTGGAATGACATGCGATTACAAGGGAGAAATCTTCAATTAATACGGAAAAAATTTAATGTCTGTAAATAAATAATTACTCACGATCCCGCGAGCAATTTTTAATAGATCCAACAAATTTGTCCTCTCTCTCTAAACAATCTTGAGCTTGTCCCGCACATTTACGTTCAATTACGAATAATCAGCCTCGACACGCGCACGACATCTCATTCCCACGAATTATATGCATTATATCTTTCCCATGGAGACCACTTTCCGTCTCATTTGTCTGTCAAGTCGCGTGACGAGCTCAGGGTTAATATACCCGCCGCATAAACCAGCCATTATCCCTGCCACGGAGCACACCCACGTCAATGTGGAGCGAGCGCGCTGGAAAAGTGTCGTCTCGAAAGCGCAAGTGGCGAATCGGTCGCGGTCCGCGCGAGCCAAAACGGAAAGTAAAGCGCGGGAACGACGCGGCGCACGGGGGTGCCTCGCACGTCGAGCAAAGGGGTAACGACGCTCGGCTTATTGCCATTCGCGCGGCGTCGTGGGTGTGTCGTTCGTCGCGCGCGTTGACGACAACGGCAGTACCGCGAGCGGAGGTACACGCGCGCGCTCTCATATCCATGCGTGTGTGTGTGTGTGTGTGTGCGCGCGCGCGCCCGTACCCATTCACCGAATTCCCTGTTCAATGGGTCCGCGCCGTGAATACGCAATGACGTAAGCCGCGCCGCAGCGCTAAAACCCGAGTGCGTCTCTCTCTCTCTCTCTCTCTCTCTCTCTCTCTCTCTCTTTCTCTCCGGAGCGCGCCTCGAGTCCTTTAAGGATTCATTACGATTATGTACCGAGGGAAGACGCGATCTAACGAGCGCGAGACGACCGCAGTGTCGCGCGGCGCGGAACGACCGGGGAAGCGGGAACGCGTGCGCGGATAGCAACGACAGTCGCACCTGGTCGCCCACGCGATCCCCGCCTTCGGAGAGCGCGAAATTGAGACCAAAGTCGAGGACCGCGCGCGATGTCGGATCCCACGCGCGCGTATGCGCGTACGTAAATATATACCGAATACCGCGTGTCTTACGGGGGAGGGGGAAAGGGCTGAAGCGGCGCGCCGTTGACCGCGTGGATATGTGTAACCCATTACGTATATATGTGAGGTATACGAGTCGCTTTAAGGGGGTCCCGGTGCGAAGGTGATTTAAACGCCGCTCGGCGGCGGCGCGCGGTCCTGCGCGCGCCTCTCCGCCGTGCCTCGGCGCGGGAGTCGTGCGAATAGGAACGCATTCCCACGCACTCACGCCCGGCTAAAGAGATTCTCTTATTTTTCTTTGGACGCGTACAGCCGCTTTGCGGTACTCTGGGATTTTCAGGAAGCGCGCGTTTGCATGAACTTTGCATACGGGTGAAAGATCCTTAGCACCGCGAAAGATCCTCGGCGCGCTCTACTCGGAGTCCAACGTGATACACTGAGAAAAATAACTTGGTTGAATTACAGAAAAGAAAAGGATTAGTTGGATTTACTGAAAATCGCTTGCAGGGTCGCAAATAATTATTTATTTATATCAATGAAATTTGCTAACACATCGATGAAATATCTCTGCCTTGCAAGCAGGGAAAAGATTTTGTTGAATACGAACCTAATAGACAAATTTATTTGAGATGAATAGGAATTATTCACATCGAACAAAAATCTATTTGAATTAGATACATGTTCTACTACAATAGGTTCGTACTCGATTAAAAATAGATGCAAAACATTCGTTTAATTCAAATAAACTTTTATTCGATGTGAATAAATTCCTATTTATCTCAAATAAATTTGTCTATTAGGTTCGTATTCAACTAGACCTTTTCTCTCAGTGTATGGAATAGTAATGTGATTGCAAGGAATAAATATTCAATTAATATGGAAAGAAATCAAATTGATGTAAATAAATAAATAATGACTTGCGACCCTGCAAATAATTTTTAGTAGATGAAATTCTTTTTCTCTGTGCAACCAAAATCCTGGAGACCATAACTAAACCGTTTGGTAAAATATAGATCCTCTCCATCCGCGCGCGTTTGATTAAACTGACTATTTTCTGGTTAGAATAACTGGACATGTTATTCTAATTGATTATGTAGTTAGATTAACTAAATATTTGGTTCAGTTTACTAGTACTTTTGTTCGAATAACTAGCCCCTCGTTTAACAAAACGCGTTTTGTCATTTCAACCAAGTTACATTTCTCGGTGTACGAGGCGCGATGAATGGTGCGGGCGAGGTGCGTCGTCCTACTTCGAGCGAGACACAGTTAGCGTGTAATACCGTTCCCGAGAGCTGCAGGCATCGAACCGCCGTCGATCCTTGCGTATACCGCGAGCCACGCGTGTCTGAATCGCCCGTGACCTCGATCGTCCTCCTGTACGAATTACCTAGCGATGCGCGACGAATCGATCCAATATAGGATCAATCCCAACTCCTTGGCTCGTTTAACTCGATCGAACGTACAGGATATCGTGAAACGAACGACATCGAAACGCGTTATTCGATTTTATTTAAAATTAGAGCATCTTCTTATTCCGGGAATTGTTGTCCGGAATAAGAAAATGCTCCGGCTCGTCATTAAGCAAGCATATTTATGACATTGATTGACTTTAAAATAACAGAAATAAAACCCTGAACCTGTATTTAATATAAGCGCAATTTTTGGTAAATATGTACCTATATTGTGTGCTACAAGAAACACAGCTATTAATTTAAATGACATTGTGATGTAAATGTAACATTCTTTTTTTTAATTCATACGGTAAAACATGCGTAGACTTTAGAACGATTACTAGTTATTTTATATGAACGTCGTGACAATTACCCAAGTCCATCTGGGCGACTGGGACCTCGCGCGGATAATCTCGATCAATTCGCCGAACTCCTCGCTCGCATACACCCACCCACTCGCTCGCTCGCGATTCGATCGCGCGCGAACCCGTAGTACTCCGACGCTCGATTCCACCAATGCTAATCGAACGCCCTGCTTTTTTGTACGTTGCAGAAGACGGAAGAGCGCCGACATGTCGGCGTTGAGCGCCGGGATATGCCGACCCGGGATCATCATCTGCCTGACGGTCCTGCTGGCCTCCCACTCCACGTATTCTGGTGAGTTTTTGCCCGAAAATTCCTCTCTTTCTTCTTCCTGATTTTCTGTCAAGCCCCAAGCTCTTCGTCTTCACGCTTCGACGCCTCGGACACGCTCGGACCGCCGAACAAAGCGTTCGTGCAACGCGACGGCCGTTTATTTGGTGCTGTAGCTCTCTCTCTCTCTCTCTCTCTCTCTCTCTCTCTCTCTCTCTCTCTCTCTCTCTCTCTTTCTCTCTCTCTCTCTCTCTCTCCCCCCTCCCTCGATCTACCTCTCCAAACGAAGTTGTGCAACAGACGAGGAGCGCAGTGGAAAGAGCGCGCGCGCGAGAAAGAGAGAGACGTCCGTGAGAGAGACAGCTGGCGAGAGAGCGTCGTCCGGCAGAAGAACCGCTGAACCGTCAGCGGCGACGACGACGACGACAATACTTCTACACGCGAGTGCGTCGCAGGAGCGGCCGGCGGAGGACGATTTCCGCGATCCCTGCGCACTTCTCTCCACGATCCTTTCGTATCTCTCTCCGGTCGTCGAACCGCCGCATCCTGCAGGGTTCGCGCGCGCGCGCGGCCAAGAGACGCGTTTCCCATGAACGACCGTCGCCGTGCTCTCGGCGAGACCATATTCGTTCCTCTCGCGCGGCGCGGTCCACGCGCGCGACCCGCTCTGCCATCCCGGTCGCGTGGCGTACGGCGGTCCTCCGTGCGACTGTCTTCCTATTCCGTTTACGTCGAGCCGGTTTCCTTCTCGCGGGGCAGGAGGGTTAAGGACCCTCTCTTCGCGACCGCGCGAGAGACGCGAGCCGAGCTGCAGGTTGCGCTCGCCGCAGATGACCTTCCCTTCCGACGGAGCGGAGCAATATTCGATTCCTTTTCGCTCGCGGCGCGGATCTGTGGTTCTTCGGCGTGATGCCGTGATGCGAACCTGACAATTCACAGCGTATTTCCATTTTCAAGACATTTGGTTATGAAATTTCATGTCATATTTGAAATTTAAGAACACTTGGTTTTGAAATTTAATAACGCACTTAATTGAATTTAAAAAACTATGCGTTTGAAATTTCATACGCTTCTGCGCGTGAATATTAGTAAACTCGTGCATATGTTAATTGCTGCTTCATACACATTTTTCTCAAAAATTGTTAAACAACAGTATATAGGTATAGATACCCGATCAGGTTTGAGTCGGACGTTTCGCGATCGATCGAGCTATAACATAGTATATCAAATAGTTTCCATCAGGACCTGATCAGGTCGAGGTCGGGATTTCCCAAATAATGCTGAAGGAGGTCCTTCCGCGACGTCGAGTCTATCCGAACAAATTTCAACTCGGGTCCGTGATTTCGAAAAATCGTCGAAGCTGCGCGTGAGCACACTAGAGAGGGAGGGGACACAGGTGCGCGAATAGCGGTAATCCCCTTGCATCGCGCGCGATGCCGAATGTGAATTCTGGTCAAACCTGTAGCCTAGAATCGGAGCGCAATGTCACTGACCGGCGCGATACTTGGACGACCGCGTCGCTTCGGTATTCCTCTCTCTTTCTCTCGCCGCGCGGGGGTCACACCTGACCCCGAAGAGGCCACTGCCGACGTTCCATATTTATGCGCGCCCAATGTCCGCGCGCGAAGTGTCGCTATCGCGCGGATATCATCGGGTTTTCGCGGTTCGAGCGACGGCGAGGGGGGAGAGGAGAGCGCACCATTGTTGCCGGTCGGGAAGGAGCGTGCGCTCGCATCCCAAGAGGGTTCTCGCGCGCTCCTTCGCCTCGCCTGTTGCGCGCGAGCTGCTGCACCTATCCTCTCCACCTCGCGGCTCGGCCCGCTTCACTCGGCTCTCTTCGAACCTTCGCGTCTCGCGAGTACGAGTACCTACTCTTGAGTACTCGCCGAGGTGGAGGGGTCAGTCGCGGTCATCCGACGAGTCGAGCATAACGGAACGTGTGGGTGCAACGTCAGCGTGGCACGGATCGCGGAGTACTTGTACATGTATAAAGAGAGGGGGGGGGGGGTACACACACCGCGCGGCTAATCGTATTAGCCTAGCCGGACACGGTAGGCCGTGTGCCAACGCCGCGGGTTAAGTCGCGCGGTCGACGAATTCAGCGAAGGTGACGATAGCTAGCGATGTGGGCGGAGAGTTCGTCCCGTCCCAGCGATCGGCCGATTTACCGCCGCCACCGAGCGATCGCTCTCACGTGGGTCCGCGCGCCCCCCCTGCCGCCTACCCACGCGCGGATTCGTAAATCTAACGCAACGCGTACCTGTATCCTTTTCGAGAGGATTCTCGCTGGCGCGCAGTTTCTTCCAGTCGCTTTCGTACACTGAGGACAACATTTGCTTGGGCGAAATAAACGTGTTTCTGAATACGTAGTCCTGAGAGCACATCTAGATATTTAATTAGAATGCGCGTATCGATGTGAGACGAATATAAATATTATACTGGTTTCATTGAATATTAGTTGGATCAAATCGGTATTTGTTCCAATCGAATAAATGTGTTCTTATGGGAATATCCAGAGACACGTTTAATTCAATGAAGCAAATCTTTTTCTATATCTCACGAGGCTAAACTTACTCACCAGGAAAGAAACTTGAAACACTATTATCTCATTGTCAATGAACTTTTTGTAGATGAAAATATAATCTTCAAAAAAGTGTTACACAAACATGAGCCGAAAACTCATAAATAATGAGATAACAGTGACTGAAGCTTTTCTCGAGGCTAAATTTACTCGCCGGGAAAGAAAATTCAATTGCTATTATCTCGTTATTTACGAGTTTTTGGCTCATGTTTGTATAACACTCTTTTGAAGACTATATTTTTATCTACAAGAAAGTCTCATATCGATGTAGGCAAAAAGTTCATAGATAATGAAATAATAGTAATTAAAGTTTCTTTCCCGGAAAATTGCACCTCATACGATACACACGACTCGTATTCTTCGCCATAACCTAACCCCGATCGTTCGACTCGAAGCGCCAAAGGGATACGTACACACGTCCGATTAACCGTCCGTGTTTCCTGGCGGAATCGCGACCTTGACGATCCGACAGGAATTTTGCCGGCCAGATCCTTCGTACGGAGCCGCGGCAGGTGAGCTCCCTCGGCATACGCGAGCGCGCGCGGGGGGTTAATGGTAATGAACTTTCACGCCAAGGCCACCGCGCCGTACGCCAGCGAGGATGATTTCATAACGCGGGATGACTACAGTCTTCGTCCTCGCGATATAATGGCGAGGAGGGGCGCGGAGATGCGCGTCGCTACGCGGAGCCCGACGTGGAGGGAGAGAAAGAGAGCGATGTGGGACGGGGCGAGAGAGTGGGAGGTGAGGAGGACGCGACCGTGCGTCGTGCCTTACGTAATAATATAACGTCGGGGCCTGATGCTCGCCGTCGAGACTCCCGGTTACGCGCGCGTCTCTCATCCTCGAGGTGTTTGCACATTTTTTGCGCCGTCTTATAATATCCACGATACGCGAGAACCGATCGTTTGGGGATTTTCGGCTCCCGCGGTGTACGTATCCGACGTAGGTACTTAGCGCGTATAATGCACGTCGGCTGTACGGACACGGTCGTTCGTTCGGCCGGCCGGCGAGGAGTCCGCGTTCGTATCGATAAAAAGTGGCTCCTCTGTAACTCGCCCGATCACGTTTCAGGAAGGTGGAAGGCTTTTTTGCCTTTCGTCAGGGACTTCCGCCTCTGCTTCGAAATTCGGGGAAAAAACTGCGGCCCTCTCGCGCGCCCCGCTCCTCTATCGCGGCCTTCTTCGGCTCCGTTGAGAAACGGAGTATCGTTTTTTTTCTGAAGTCGAATCGGTGAGGATAACTGAAGATCGATTTAAATGCAGTGAAATCTAGTGCATATGAGGTTATTGTAATTTCGGCAATTTTCTGTTCAGTGGATTGTTCACTGATTTTCAACGATTTTTGCCGACTCGGATTAACGGAGATTAATATCGATGCGCGCGTACGAGTGAAAAAATCAGGTGAAACATTATATTTCACTTGGAAAGTTACTCCAGGAGAGTTATCAGTCGCCGGGCATATCTACTCGTTGAACGTTTATAAGAATAAGTGGAACGTCTGAAATTTCTCACCTATGGTCTCCATGAACTCGCAGGAGATTATGGTACAGCTCGAGGAGCTACAAAAGGATCGCGCGAATATCTATTTTAATCCCGCTTCGTTCTGTTAAGTCGGCGTTTAAAACGCCCACCACTTCATCACGCGACGATCGACCCTCGAAATGAACGCCTCGAAAATCACCCCGAAGACCACGGGCCAAGAAGTATCGCCGAAATCCGGAACACAAATACCTAAATAAAATTTCCCCGTAACAAACTTGATACCCCGTATTCCCGACCACGTTAGATAATTTGTTACTCCCTCGTAAATTAACTTTACCGCATTTTCCAACAATCGCGCGTAGATCTGCAAAACGGCTTCCGCGGCAAAATAATACGATAATTGACAGCCAGATAAAAGCGAAGACAAGAACCGAAGTCTGCGCGAAAAAATCCATAATCGCTCCCTCGAAGCGAACGCCTCTCCGCGGGTGAAAATAGCTCCGCTCTCTCCTATTATCCCTCCACGCTCACGGCGTACCTACATCATCCCTCGCCGACATTTACGAGACGGAGACGAAGCGAGGAAGGCGGGGAAGCCGCGCTACCGTCGAGGAGCTGCGTTCGAAAGCGAACGCGGACCGAGTTACACGTTTGTCATCGCGCGCGGGCGAGCGGACGACTCGGGGGCCTTGGCGGTGAGGAAGTCTACGACCCGGCAGCTTTCAGCTTTATCGTGTCGAACAAATTCGTCCGTTGTTGCCGGAAAGGTTGCGCCTATCGCCTTCCCACGCGTCGGGGTCCGCGTTTTATCGCCGGCTGTACGCGCGCGCGTCTTCGCGCTCCTCGTTCTTACTGCTGTTCGTCGATCCGGACGCGACAGATGTTCTCGCGATTTACGCGCGCGCGCGGACGATTTATCGAGCGTCGTAACGCGCGTCTCGCGATCGTCGTTCGCGTGAATAAATTAACCGGTTCTCTCGTCTAATAATTTACGCCGAATCTCCTCGGCGTGGGCGATTATAACTGATTGAATGTTTGTCGTTTTGTCTTCGGGGAGGCGGTCAGTCGCGAGGCGATGACCGAAATAATGCTTATGCGCGAAGAGAGAACCCGATCGAGTAAATTAAAAAATGTGATCCGAGATTAATCCTCTAAGGTAACTGTTCCAATAGCTAGACAGCTAAGCCCAGTCAGTATTCAGACAGCCGTAAAAATTCATACGGCAGATTTTGCACGGGACTTTTATCAGTGACACTTCCTGTATAGGGGAGGGAGGGGAAATGCCGATCATCTGAGGATATTTAATGGAGACTGAGGCAGATTAAAGAAATAAACATGCTTGTTTTTTCGGCAACTCTTATCCTAATTACGTGGCATCTATGTACCTATATCACATAATTGAGCCGCTGAAAACCAGAATGGTGTAAGTCACACATTTCATATAAGCTGAGATTATTCGACTGCAAAGCTAAGTACAGTGAAAAATCTGTCTAGATGATACAAACAGATATTTTAAATCGTACATATCAATTTTGTATCATCTAGACAGATTTTTCAAATTGTACTTAACTTTGCAGTCAAATAATCTCAGCGCTTACATAAAATGTGACTTACACCATTCTGATTTTCAACGGCTCAATTAGCACCAACATTTTATTTCATTTAATTAGCAAAAATAAGGATTTCAAACAATATCGGGGAATGCCGGTCAAGATAACCTTCCCGAGTCATTCTTTTCTACCCCATTCAATAATTTGAATCGTACTCAAATATTTATGTCCAGCTGCTAGGACGGCGTCCTCTGCTACTGGCACAGCAGCCTTACTCCTCGGCGATCGAGTTCCCCGAAATTCCTCGGTGTACCCGCCGACGAATTAGCCGTATAATCGCTATAAATATCCGTTCGCGCGTACAGGTACACGAGCGCGCATAACCGCGGGCTAAAAATCCTCGACCCCGATCCCGTCGTTCTTTCGCGGACCGTGAAAACGCTCGTCTTCTGCCGCGTCATTCTCGCGCAACAAGCGAGATCGCAAATTATTCCCCGCGGAGATCCCGGGCGCGAGTATCCTCCGCGAGCGAACCCTGCACCCTCGGCGCCGCAGTCCTCCCTCCCGGCGCGGGAGGATCGCGCGACTCGCATCTCGATCTCGGGGCGCTCGGAGCGGCGCGCTTCTTTTTGTCGCGCTTTAATCTACGCAGTGAATGCCCGTTCCGTTAACCATTGTCGGCACTGTCACCCGACGACGCGAGGGGACCTTTATCTCCGCGGTCGCGGCGTGACGGGGGATGGGCGGGGAGAAAAATAGAATCCCGATCGCGGAATCCGTCCGATGCGACGGGATGAGCGGGACGATTGGTTTTTAGCGGGTGTTTCATTAGCTCGCGCGCGCGAGAAAGCCACGGCCGACACCCGCGAACAATGCGAGAGGTCGAAGACACTCGGGGGACCTCTGCGGGCGAGTCCCACCGGGTTGCGCGCGCGCTCTTCGTATTCGATTTAACGGCGCGACTGATAAAAAGCGCGATCCTCTCCGTAACGGGGGTCCCCGGTGCGATAACATCTCATCCGCGAAAGACGCGATCGAGGGGACTCGGCGCGATTCGCGGCGATGCACCGAAGGGCGTTCCTCCTTTTTTTCTAACCTGTGCTATACGTGGATTTGCACACGCGCGTCCTGTATTCGCGTCTCGGTACGTAGGTACATTGAGACAAAAATGTTGTCGTTCCATCCAAATTGTTTGGGCTTGATGTTAACCTTCCTAAGTCGCTCGGGTCATTTCTGACCCGTAGCATATTAACACTAACAAGGCGAGTATTCGAGGTGTACCTCACCGATTTTCTTCATTCTGCGATATGTTGTAGTATATCAAAAAACATTAGACACGTATTTTTTTGTACGTGCTAATTCGGTCATTTAAGGGTGAAAATCACCCCTAAACTTGACCCCCTAAAACCAATTTTCTACGATTTCTCAAAAACTACGTTGAATTTCTTAATGAAACAAATTGAATATTCGATAAGGAATAATATTCAATTTGTTTCATTAAGAAATATTAAACGTAGTTTTTCATTAACAATATTTTTTCATTTAAATACGTATCCAGTATTTAGAAGCAAGTAATCAATACCAAAGTGTATTAAAAAATGGAGCAATAAATAGTAACGAACGTGTTATTATATATGTGGGTCATTTTTGACCCGAACACAACCTCTGTGTATAGTCGAAATGAGTGACTCAGGAAGGTTAAATTTCGTCAAACTATCCATTGCGTAGATATTTGGTCGGACTGTATATCGTTGGAGCAACTAAATTTTGTCATTTCATTCGATAGAATTCGTTTTATCGGTAGATTTTAATCAATTCAACTTCACTGCTCCGTTGATCGATACGAGTTGGTTTGTTTCGACAAAACTTTTTGTCAGACGAACGGTGGAGATATTCTGTATCTGTATCGAGGAAAGAAATCATCCGATTCAACTAAATTTGTGGGTTTCAAGCGGCCGACTAAAATGTAGTTATTTGAACAAATGTTTAGTTTTTTATTTTGTTTGGCTTGACTGCAATATAGTTGAAACGACTAAGTTTTTGTCGTTTCATTCAATAAAATTCATTTTATCGGTAGATGTCGATCAGTTCAACTTCTTTGCTCTGTTAAATCAATCCGAATTGGTACGTTTCAACAAGAGTTCTTGTCAGACGAACGGTGGAAGTATAGTATTAACTACACTGGAGAAAAAAATCATTTGATTCAATTAAATTTTGATGTTACGAACGGCCAACTAAATATATAGCGTTTGAAAAAATATTTAGTCGAACTAGCCGAATATCAAGTTAACTCAACTAAATTTTACTTATTTTGACTACATATTTTTTTTGGAGATAACTATATTTAGCTAGCCGCCCGAGAGATTATGTTTTAGAAATTCTTTTTCTCACTATGCATATCCGTAGGTATACGCGTCTTTCTCGGGATTTAGGTATCGACGTATCCTGCGTGCATATCGCTATCGTCTCGCGCGCGCGCGGTACCGGGACGTGCAAAACTGCGTTGCGTGGAGGCATGCGGTGCGAACGTCTCCTCGTGGAACGCGAGGCCCCCATTCATGGGAGCTGACGTCTTTCCCGGTACAATTCGTATCGCTGGAAATTGTCTGCACGCGCCTCTCGGCGTGGAATACAGATTTATTTATCTTTCCTGTCTGCAGATTCTATATATAGTACACCGCGCGTCATCTGCACACGAAATGCATATCGAGGAAGGAAATTTTACAGGAGAGACACTAAAATCTATTATTTTTTAAATCACTCTTAGAATTACAAAGTAAAATTTCCCTTTCGTCAGTTACGAGGTCTTGCGGTTCGACCCTCGATATATCGAACGGCTCTTTTACGGCGCGTGAGAACAATCGTCAGATTTGCCTCGCGATTCGAGGCTCGAAGCAATTCCAAGCGACGTCGCGGGCGAAAACGCGTGGAACGGGAAATTCGATTGTTCCCACCCGACGGACTTTCGGGCGCGCAATCAAGGTTGGGGTTTGCGCGTGACACATCAATTCGGGATAAATTGCGAAACTGGAGGCAGATGCAGCGAGCTTGGGGGTGGATGGGAGAGAGCGAGGGCGAAAGAGGAGAGGGAGGGAAGGAGGATTTCGCGTATTAGATGCGCTCTCGCTGTATCAGAGTTCGCTGAAGAAGGGCGAGGGGATGTTATAACGGGAATTCATCCGCGTACGCGTTCGCGCCATATGACGCATTGACTCGCCCCGTTGTCGAGTTCGCAATTCATCCCCCTGCGGACAACGCGTCCCGCCGGTGATAATTACTATGACAAATGTCGCGTCGGGGTACGCTGGAGTCGGGCCTAAACTCGCGCGCGTATCTCCCATATGCCACGAATCTCTGCAGCATCGCTTTAAGTGTGATGCCGGCACTGACGATGCGCCAGATTGCGCGTAGATATCTCACGTATTTCACATCGGTGTTGTTCTGGTCGAGATGATGATCGATACGATTTTAGAGTTAAATCAGCACTCACCACGTGCGGATGATGATTGTACTGGTATACTGTTATCCCCCACGACGTTCACTTACCGGGAATCCTGAAAGGAGAAAATTATTCTGAATTAAGAAAATACCCTTGAAAGTGCGAAAAATATTTGGGAACTTTGTAAAAAAAAACGAGAATCTTGCAAGAAGGGGAAAGGCTTAAACGGAATTAAAACAATGATATCTAGCACTCTGAGAATCGGTAACTTGAACTCAACTTGCTCGAAAAATAACGAAATGTTGTTTACACGCCTCACCGTGTAAATGTCCGTATTTTTCCGAATACAAACTTATCATTGCTAGGCAGTCTCTATTGTGGTGGCTGTCCATTAAAATACGGTCACTTTGTCGCTGCGTTCCCGATTAACGAGCTTCTCGCGAGCTCCGATTTAATTATCGTCAAAAATGTAAGATTATTAGTAAATAATCGAAAAAATTATGAGATAGGCTTATGTAATCGCCACAACGATTCGTGCGAATTACGATAATAATCAATATTTATCGTAGCAATATATTTAGGAAAAAATATGCTTACATCGAATATAGATATTTAGCACATAACCTTGATGCATTTATAAATCTGTGAGCTAAGGTTGCCGCACAATTTATGTACGTACATTAGTCTATCTGGATAGCGAAACGTGTTATCGGCTCTAGCGCGTAACGACCGCCTCGCTGATCGAAGCTAGGAGGGGGGAACGGCGAAGGTAGACCGTGGCAAAATAACTACCTATATATATACGCTCGGTTTTGTTTTCACAAATCAGCAGTGAAACTCCGAATTTAACCTTCCGTATATATCTATATAGCATTTCGAAGTACGCATATTAAATGAAAGAAAGCTCGTACGATAAATTCTTGAGTCCAGAATTATTATGAAATAATACCGTATCGACGCGGTATTCGGGACTTGATTATGTTGTATCTTGGAGACGCGACAATCGCCTTGCCGTACGATTTTATAAGGGTTGTAAAATGGTGAGCGGTATCTTTTAAAATTTATTTGCTTTCTCGAAAAAAAAATCAAATTCTCGAACATGATATGATGCATTTTTCCCAACACTTATCTAGAGATATACATAATGAAATCAACTTATCACAATTAAAGTATTAAAATAATTTCAAAACATTCTTCGAACTCTAACTTTTCCCTGATATTCTTAACTACTGGACACAGCGAGCCTGTACCGATATACAGGGTGTTTCATAAGTATTGTGACAAACGTAAAGGGGTTGTAGAGGGCATTAAACTAAGCAATCTTGATCAATAAACCTGTGTCCAGAAATATGCCGTTTGGGCAGGAAGGTGAATGAACGTTTCATTCAGATACTGCCGCGCTTGCAAAGAAAAATGCGCCGGAGCGCCATCATGTGCGACAGTCCGCAAGGTCTCCAGACTTAACACCCTTAGATTTCTTTTTCTGGGGCCATGTCAAAACGGTGTACGAAACACCTGTCAACAACGTGGAAGGTCTATTGGGAAGGGTCATGGCCGCCTCCACAGTTGTGCAGGACATGCCTGGGGAATTCCATAGGGTCCGGACTGCAGTGCACAACCGTGCCACATTCTGTATTGAGCGAAACGGAGGCCATATTGAGTCATTTTTATAAACATTAAAAATACAATTATTAGTTGCTTCGTGTTTCTCTCATTCACCTTCTTGCCCAAACGGCATATTTCTGGACACAGGTTTATTGGTCAAGATTGCTTAGTTTAATGCTCTCTACAACCCCTTTACGTTTGTCACAATACTTATGAAACACCCTGTATTATATAAATGCCCATAGGATAGTGAAATGCACGCCTCCTTCAATGATCGGCAACGAGCATCTCGATTCGCCTCGAGCCTATAACGAGCAAATACAATTAAGACGAATTCGCAATACGCTTAACACAATAAGTCTTTGTCTTTTCCTGTTGCAGCGCCAGTATACGACCAGGATACCACACAAGTCGCAGAGTACGACGGAGGTACGTTCGCCGCTTTTACGATACACCCATAAACCGACACGCGTCGCGCACGACCGACACGACTGCGTTAATTGTATAGTGGCAAACCGTTTCTAAAGCTTCCCATTTGTCGCGGGCGTTTGCAAAGCTCGCATAATTCTTTAGACTCTGCTTCAGCGCCGGCTTTCCGTCGGTCGTTTACCTTCATCAATAGAGAGAGCGTCGATCGGCGCGCTTAAATAAATAAATCGGCGATACCGATCTTCCGAAATATACTTTCAGGTGCCAGCGGCTGTTACTACAATTTCCAGCGCTACCAAGAAGGCGATAGGATAGTCACGAACGAACCATGTTTGAACTGCACGTGCCACAATCGGATGCTGATGTGTTACCTGAGGGTGTGTCCCTTCACGAAGGCGATCGGCCAGGACTGCACCGTCGAGAAACGACCGGACCAGTGCTGCCCGGTCATCACTTGCCCGGAAGTGCCGGTTCAACTCCTCACTTCGACCACCTATGCACCCGCCACTGCCGGATCGACGGATGTCGGTTTCCACGATAACTACGGTTGCAGCGTCGACAGTAAATTCTACGCGGATGGTGCTCAATTACCCATCGATTTCCACAATCCCTGCGAACTCTGCTATTGCATCAGGAACAGAACCACCTGCGTCATGCAAGAGTGTACGTTGCGCGTGGCAGGATGTAAACCCGTCTACCAGCCCGGAGTGTGTTGTCCAGTCAAATATAATTGCGGTAAGTCGAGAAGGAATCTTCGATCTGACCTTAGACTTGTTCCCGTGTGCGCAAACTGATTCCAAGGTGCGATTTGTCGTTCGATAGAATATGACGAGGAGGCTGAAACGACGGTTGGACCTACGCCTGGTCTCATCATGACGACGACCATGCCACCTGGCATCAGTCCGCCGCAGTGTTACCACGAAGGACAACTCTACGACGACGGAAAGCTCATCTACTCGAAGCAGCCCTGTCAGCACTGCTACTGCTTCCGCGGTGACATCGTTTGCGCCGTTCAAGACTGCGGGACGCCCATGAAGACCCAGGGCAAAAATTGCACAGCTGTACCGCCGCCCGAAGGAGAGTGCTGCCCGACCACGTATCAATGCGGTAAGAAATCAATCGAGTCGGCTCGTCACGTAGTCTCCGTTCTAACGGGATTCCGACCGCAGGATCTTTCGCGATAGCGCGGCCGACTTCTCGGCATCCCGTGTTAAATTTATATAATTGGCATTAAACGATCGGATTTCGCTCTTTTGCAGAAGACGACGAACAGCAGCAGATTGTCGAAGATCAGAAGGTTAAACTTCCCGAGAAGTCTGCAGACGAGAACGCCATTCCAGCTACCCAAGCGACGCTACCGATCGATCAGGATGACAGCCAGCAATCCCAACACCCGGCGGAATCTTTCCCAGGCGCCGACAATACCATTCCCGAAGAGGAGGGAGGAATCGAACACATTACTCAAGGTACGATCGAACATGGTCCGGTGACCGAGCACGAGGAGATCGTCCCGCAGACCGCTACTCCGTTAGACAAGGAAGCTGCGCCCGAATCGACCGAATCACCTGTTAGTGACGTAAAAGACCACATAGTTCCCGAGGAACAAGTGACCGAAGGTCTCGTGGAGCACGATGTGAAGGAAAGCGAGAAAGCATCGACGGAATTACCCACCGAAGAGGAACAAACTGCAAAGCCATCGGTGGTCGAAGGTAAGCCCGAAGAGGGAGAAAAGCCGGAAGAGGAAGTTCCCGGAGAAGGACGTATAACTGAGAAACCGGTCTTGGAAGGCGAACCTGGTTCATCGGACGTTGAGAAAGAGAAGCCCGAAACTCCCTCTACTACCGACAAATCAGGTGTTCCTGAACGAGGCACGGAGGGACCGATTACGGCCGAAGAGATGCCAACCGAAGCAGCACCTGGAATTGTTGAAGAGCATGTACCTACCGAGGAGAGTATCGTTGAAGAGAAGCCAACGGAAGTATCTCCCGAAGGACAAGTAACGGAAGCTCCCGTTTTACCGAGCGAACCATCGGTTTCGGAAGAACTCCCGACGGAAGCAGCTATCCCCGAAGCTGAGCAGAAGCCTACGAAGACGATAAGCGAGGAAGAGGGCTCGGGTGAAGAGATATCGACGGGCGAACCAGTGACTGTAGTCTATGCCGAAACGGTTGCTCCCGAATCGACTGTAACCGAAAAGAAACCGGTCGAACCTACGATAGAAGGAGAACCAGCAGGTGAAGAGCATAAACCCGTCGAAGCCGAGGAAGTTACCAAGGCGGCTGAATTACCCGAAGGAGCAACCGAAGCTGGTCCCTCCGTTAGCGAAGAAAAGGTTCCAACTAAAACCGCGGAGCCAGTCGAAGAGGAAGCGATCACGGAACACGCCGAATTGCCCGACCAATCGTCGACCGAAGAACTGCCTTCCGTTCAGGAACACGTAACCGAGACCGGGGCCGAAGAAGAAACCACCGAGAAACAAGGAACACCCGAAGAACCGATCCACGAAGTTTCAACAGAAGCTTCGCCGATCGAACCGTCCATCGCGGGAGAAACTTCAACTTTGAAATCTGCCATTGGCGAGGAACCCACGATCGAAGGTAAACCTGTGACCGTCAGTGAAATAGAAAAGGAGCAAGAACCGGAAAAGGAACCTACGGCTGGTGAAATTGTTCCAACGGAAACGTCGGTAGAAAAGGAAAAACCAACCGAAGAGGAGCAGCCAACTAAGGCGGTACCAACACCCGAGGAGAAACCGACCGAAGAGGAGCAGCCGACTAAGGCGGTACCAACACCTGAGGAAAAACCGATCGAGCAAGAAGAACCTCACGTACCCACAGAGGCTGGTATTGCGCCATCAGTTGGAGAAGGAGAACCCACGAGAGAAGAAGAGAGACCCGCTGAAGGCCCGGTGTCTGTCGAAGGACCTGCCGTGACCGCCAAGGAGCCTGCAGAAGGTCAAACCGAGCAGCCGATAACAGAACAGGAACAACCCGTGGTACCGGAACAGGGTCCAGCGGGTATACCTATTCCCGAACGAACTCCCGTGCACAAGGCGGAAGACAAAGATTCGATCAATGAGATGCAAGTCACCCAAGGATACAGCGATGTCGAACATCCGGGATTACACGTTCCCGAGAGTCTTGTGACGGAAGAACCGATTGAGAGTGGCACAACGTATCCACCGGAATCCGCCGAAAAAGGAACGCCGAAACCCTCGTTAGAGGAAGAAGGCACACCTATCGGTCAAACCGAAGGAGCTCCTCAAAGTACCGAAGCTGCAGCGGGAAGTGTAACCGAAAGCGTACCTGAAGGAACGGAAGGTCCTGTCGAAATTCCGCATCCTACGGAATCACACATTCAGCATATACCGCAGGAAGAACCACAACAAAGTACTGAAAAATCTGAGGAGCTTGCTACTGAAATCACTCCCGTTAAGGAAGAAGTCCCGACGAAAGGAGTAGGTGTTCCAGAAACTGAGACTGCTCCATCGACAGAGATTAGTCCTGCGATTCCGTCAGAGGAACAAAAACCAAGCGAAGCTGAATCTTCAACTGAAACTCCGACGGAAGAGTCTGATGTACAAAAACCGGTAGAAGAATCGATTCCGGCCGAGATTTCTACAGAGGCTCCTCTTGCAGAAGAACAGCCGACCGAAGCGCACATTCCTGAAGAAGAAGAGGTTACTAAAGAACCTGCTATCGCCGAAGAAATTCCGACTGAGCCAACACTTGTCGAAAAGAAACCCGGCGAACCAGCTGCTCCCGAGGAGACACCAATTGTACCTGCGGCTCCTGAAGAAGGATCAACCGAATCTGCTGTTGCCGAAGAGAAACCAACCGAAGGTATTAGCGCTGAAAAGGGAGCAACTGAATCTGCTACTCCGGTAGAAATACCGGAAGAACAATCAACAGAAACCGCGCATGCTGAGGAAAAACCAGCAACCGAGCCTTCTATTGCTGAAGAAGAAACAAGTAGACCTATTCCATCCGAAGAAGAGCCTGCGGTCACTGAAGAACTTCCAAGCAAGGAGAAGGAGGTGGAAGGTCAAACCAAAGAACCTGAAGAAGGTACGACTACGAAACCTGTAGAAATACCTCACGTGATACCAACCTTGGAAGAAGAAACTCCAAGTGAAACGCCAATAGACGGTGAAGAAGTTATACCCGAGAAAACTACCGTGGTACCCATCGAGAAAGAGGAAGGCTTAACCGAGAAGGGCCCTACTGAACCCACGGTAGAAGAAGAAGTATCTACAGAAGCTGCTCCGGAAGAAAAACCAGCCATTGAGGAAGTACCGGTTAAGACTCCGATCAGTGAGGAAACACCTACAGAGGGAACGTTGGTCGTTGAAGTAGAGCCAACGCAAGAGCCGAAACCTGAGGAGAAACCGTCTGTTGAAGAAGAACCCGTTACTGGTGTAGAAATTCAAACGGAGGCATCTCTTCACGAAGAGAAACCAACTGAAGCAGCAGAAACCGAAAAGGAAGGAGAAGGAAAAGAACAGAAGCCAATCAAATCAGTTGGAGAAGCGGAGGAGGCACCGACCGAAGGATCTCCACTTGAAGAAAAACCAACTGAAGTCTCTGTTCCTGAAATTGAAGTAATACAACAAACAGAGCAATCTGCTGCAGAAGAACAACCAACCGAGGCAAACGTTATTCCTGAATCTACAGAGGGCGTTAAAGAAGTTGGCATCGAAGAAGAATCGACTAAAGCATCGATCCCCGAAGAGGAAAGTCAACCGACTAAGTCTACGGAAGCAGGTGAGAAAGAACCTGGTGAGGAACCATCGGCTGAGCAGAAACCATCCATTGTTCCTGTAGCTGAAGAGGAGCCAACTGAAGGTGCACTTACCGAATCACCTATCGCTGAGGAAAAACCAGCCGAAGGTTCTATCGAACAGCAGCCGACCAAGGCTGTTGCTCCTGAAGAGGAACCATCAGCGACAGTTTCTACTCCACAGGAAGAAACCAAAAAGCCGGCTATTAGTGGAGAGATGACAACGGAAACATCTGCCGGAGAAGAGAAACCAGCTGAACCTATTCCAGAAGAAACGCCGATTAAGACTCTTCCGGGTGAAAAGCCAACCGAAGTCGTTGCAGAAGAAAAACCAGCAGAAACTGTTACGAGCGAGAAACCTGTAGAATCTCTTCCGGAAGAAGAATCTTCTGAAACTCCTTCTGAGGAAAAATCGACCGAACCTTCTGTTATTGAAGAGAAATCTACCGATGAAACCGTCTTGGAAGAAGAACCAACTACAATTTCTACTTTGGAAGAAAAGCCAGTTGAACCTTCCGTTTCCGAGGAACAAACGAGTGCTCCAGCAGCGGAAGAAAAACCGACGGAAACTCCCGCAACTGATATGGAACAACCTGAGGAATCAGTTACAGGAGAGGAACCAGTGAAAGCTTTGACTCCTGAAGAGGCGTCAACTGAAATATCTCCTGAGGAAGGAAAATCAACGGAGGCTCCCGCCGTACCGGATGAACCATCAACTTCTCTCGAAGGATCGACTGAGCCGTCTACCGCTGAACGAGAACCAAGCGAACATGAAGAACAGCCCGAAAGTATTCCAACCACCGCTCAAGCGCCTACAAAGACTGTTGCCGAAGAAGAATCTACGAAGATCCCATCGACGGAAGAAGAAGCGACGGAAAAAATTGCTGAGGACAAACCAAGTGTAGGCGAAGGAGATGAAATAATTGGAAAGGAACCTGCTAAAGTGGCTCCTGGAGAAGAGCAAGCAACGGATAAACCATCGATTGAAGAGCCTTTGGCTGAAGGCGAGAAGGAGGAATCTCAAGAACCCGTTACCGAGTCTGTAGAAACGGCAACCGAATCAGAGAAACCGAGCGAAAGTGACGAGAAGCTTGCAACACAAGGTCCAGTTGGACAAGAAGAATCTAAACCATCCGAGGAGGTTCCGGAACAAAAACCTGAACAAGAACCAGTCGAAGCCGAAGAGAAGGTTACAACGGAACGCCCAGAAGGACACGAGGAACCTAAGCCATCTGAAGAGGTACTGGAGCAAAAACCTGAGCAAGAACCAGTCGAAGCTGGCGAGAAATTACCAACGGAAAGCCCTGCTGTACAAGAGGAATCTAAACCATTAGAAGAGACGCCAGAGCAGGAGCCTGAACAAGAACCACTTTCACCTACCGTCGAAGAGAAACCTGTCGAAGAACCGACTATACCAATCGAGATTCGACCAATGGCTGGTACTATTCCTGGAGAAGGAAATTGTCTTGTCGATGAACAATCTTATAACAATAATTCGATCATACCTCCCGCAAACTCCTGTCAAGTTCGTTGCCGTTGCGTTAGTAGTATCGTACAGTGCGATTTGGTCGAGTGCACACCACCTCCACAACATTTGGCTAATTGCATGCCGGTGCATACCGGAGGCGACGCCTGTTGTCCGATGTACGCTTGCGATTCTACGCCTACTGCTGAGTTGGAATCTGATAGTCAAATGGCCGAGCATCATACTCAGGGCTATGATAAAGATCAGCAAGAAAAAGAAACAGTCTCATCCATTACTCCAGAAGCACCTGCCGAAGAATTTACGACGAAACCTGTACAATCTGTCGATGAAGAATCTACCAGTTCTGGCGCTCCTGTCGATGAGTTTACATCGCCCCCGATAACCTCTGCGGGTGAAGAAGTCGAAGAACCCGAGAAATCAACGCCCGAACCAATTTCTCCTACCAAGACACCACCAGAAAGACCAATCGAAAGTGAGACACCTGAGAAACCTACTGTTACCGTCGAAACACCTGAAGAGCATCCTGCTCAAGTTCCTCCAATGGAGGAAGAACACGCCAAAACTCCATCAGCTGATGTTGCTGAGCAATCCACCGTCCCTGTTTCGATAGGCGTCGAATCAGAATTAACTGAACGACCGGAAGTACCATCAGCTGTAACCGAATCAATTTCTTCTACCGAGAAACAACCTAGTAAACCAATCGAAGGAGTCGATCAACAGACGATTCCACCTGTCAAAGCAATTGAAACTCCTGAAGAACCGGCCGCTGGTGGCGAGGATCAACAACCGACACCAGTATCAGTAATTCCAGTAGATATTTCGGAAGGTGCCGAAGGAGAAACTCCGATACCAGGCTTACCAGAGGAGCAACAAACTATTGAACCCATCGAACAAGGAACCGCAGGACCTATTTCTACGGAGGAGGAAGCTAGCCCAACGCCAGTAGTACCAGTTAGTGCTGAAGAAGGCGAAGTGCCAACTTCTGAGAAGGATATAATTGAAACGACTGAACCAGCCGTTCCTTCGGTATCGGAAGGAAGTGCCGTTCAACCCTCGGAAGAGAAACCTACAGAAGAGAAGACTCCCACGAAATCCACAGAAGGAGAAAAAGACGAGACTGGAGAACCTATTAAACCCACTATCGAGCCGAAATTGCCAGAGGAAACTGTACCTACCGTTGTTCCAGTAGTAGTACCTGAAGAACAGACTGGAGAACCCGTATCGCCTGAGAAAGAAAAGACCGATGTTACCGAACCCGAAGAGGCTGAAATTAGCACTCCAAGTAGCGAACTAGAATTGGGAACGAGTTCTTCTGTTGAAGCAGAACCGTCACAACCTCCCGAAACTGAAACGACTAAGCCCGTTTCGCCGAGCGAAGGAGCAGCCACTCCCGCGGTACCTACCGGTGAAGAAGTACCTGGCGAAGAATCCGTGACTCCGGCCGAGAAACCAGAGAGCCCTGCCATTGAAGGAACTGTCGCACCTGGAGAAGAAGCACCCGTCGAGCAAACACCGAAGCCAATCGAACACGAAGAGCATACTGGCATTCCGATCGAACCTGCCGTACCTACTGCTTCGAGCGAAACGGAGCCTTCCGAGGAACAAGTAACGGATCTTATTGGAACAGTGAAGGGTCAGGAGCCTCAAACCACTGCCCCCGTAGAAGAACCGATTTCTCCCGAAGAGGAGCTAACCGAGAAGCCCGTTTCAGCAACTGTCGAACCAATCGAAAAAGAAACTACAGGTCCTACGTCAATCGAGGAGCATCCGGTTGAACCAGTTGCTCCAGTCGACGAACAAACTTCCGTACCTCTCACGCCGGGTGAGGAACATTCAGTCGAGCCTCCGGTACTCGAAGAGGAACAAACTTCTAAGCCTGCAGTACCCGAAGAACATCCTACGGCGCCAGCATCGGAAGAGAAGGAAACTACCGAATCTGCTGCGCCAATAGAACCGGAAATTACCAAACCAGGTACTGAATCACCAGTTGAACAGCCTGAAGAAGGAGTTTCCGAACCCACTGTTCCGGGAGAGGGAGAAGCTGGAGTACCGGCCGAAGAACAAACTATCGAACCTATTGTTTCGATCGAGGAAGAGGGTACCGTAAAACCAGTGTCACCGATTGAGGCTGCGTCACCGGAACCTGAAGTACCGTCCGAAGAACAGACGACAGAAGGCTCCGTAGGATCAGTCAAAGGACAGACCGTTGAACCAACCGAAGCTGCGACTACGGCTCCTGCCATTATACCTGTTGAAATTCACCCTGAAGAAACGCCCGTGGAACAAGTTCCCGCGGAAGAAGCACCCGCATCCGTTTCTCCGAGCGAAGAACCAACGACTGTTCGCGCCACCGCCGTGGAAGAGGAAGGTATTAAGCCGGAAGTACCCGCTGAGGAACAGACCAGCGTGCCAATCGCTCCTGTCGAGGAGGAAGCCGCAGGTACAAGTGCTCCTGAGGAACAACCCGCCGAAATTCCAGTAACGGAACAAGCGCAAGCAGAGGAGAAACCGAGCGTAGAAGAAGAGAAGAAACCGAGCGTGCCGGTGCTTCCGGATCAGCCTGCCGTGAGCGAGGAAGACAACGAAATCCCAGCAATACCAGAGCAGCCAACGACGACGAAACCGATTGAAGAGAAACCCACTACCGTTCAAGAAGAACCGACTAAGGTAATTCCTGGAGAAGGAAAACCAGTCGAGGAAACTGAAGAGGAGGTTGGAACGCCGACTTCGGTAGAGAAAACGTCGGAACCTACGGTCGAAGAGGAAACGTCGGTTACACAAGAAACTCCCGACATCGTATTCCCCGATGAATACCCCATTGCATCAACCGAGAAAGTCACCGAAGAGCAACCGGAAGGTGTTGAGAAAGCAACAGTACCTACGGACGTCGGAGTAACTGAAGAGAAGCCCGCCGAACCGACTGAGACTGTCGCCGGTGGCGAAGAACAGCCGGAAGAAGTTCCTTCAACCGACAAGGCGGTGCCCGAAGTACCGGTAAGCCCCGAAGAAGAGCAGCCGATCGAGTCGCAGCAGCCTACCGCTGAAGAAGAACCAGGAAAGGGACCGGCATTTGGCGAAGATCATACGGAAGCGGTACCCGAAGAAAAATCCACGATTGGCCCGGTTGCATCTCCGGAAGAGGAACCTGCCGGTGTACCTGCGTTACCTTCGGAGGGTCAGGAGAAACCTACGGAAGAAGTCTCCAAACCCGAAGAACATCTAACAGAGCCATCGGTGCCACAAGAAACTCAAACGAGTCGACCAGCCGGCGAAGAAGCGGAGCCGGTCACAGGAGGCGCACAACCCACCGAACCGTCCGTCACAGCTGGACCCGAAGAGAACGTAACTGTCGTGCCTCTCGAGGAGCATAAGCCCGAAGAGCAAGTCCCAACAAAGGTACTTCCCGAAGAAAAACCAAGCGAAGGAGCCGCCCCCGCCGAATCTTCTCCAAGCGCAACCGAACAACCGGAAAAGGACTTGACTCTGGCGCCAATTGCTCCGGAAGAGCATCTTACGGAGAAACCAAAGGAGGATCATACGACCTTACCGTCATCGGAAGCAGAAGTACCCGTTCAAACGGACACGTCGGATGAAGATTTGCAACAGCACGTCGAGGGACACGTAACGGAGACGCCTATATTCCCTGAAGAGCACGACGACACGGAAGGTCAACTATCCATTGGGCCGGATCATCGTCCCGTCGAAGGAACGAAACCCGACTACTACGAACATCCTTACACGAGCACGTCTCCTCCAAGTCTAGTGGAATATCCCGAGCAAAAGCCGAACTTCCCCGTAGACGGTGGAATCTACATGAACCCCGACGAAGAGTACGATGAGGACGATCAGGCCGTGTATGGGCCGGGCACTTGCCGATACGGTGGCAAGGTTTACGTTTCAGCCCAGCAGATACCGCGAGACGATCCGTGCGACTTCTGCTTCTGCTTCCGAAGCGACATCATCTGCCTTCAGCAGAGCTGTCCCCCGCCGATTCACGGCTGTCACGAGGAGCCTATCAATGGTTTCTGCTGCCCGAGGTACGAGTGTCCCGTCTCCATGGCTACGTCTCTAAACATGACGACGACAACGACGACGACGACGACCACTCTGCCGCCGCACTTCTTATCGCACGCCTATAAAGGCGCGGCGCGACGAAGCGGTTGCCAGATAAACGGTCAGGCGTATCGCGTTGGAGAGGTCATTAAAACCGCGTCGGGACCATGCCTCAGATGCACGTGAGTAGACTTTTCTCTTCCCTTCTAATTCTACTACTGCTACCGTTGCTGCATACACGTGATTCTAACTCGACGATTTGTCTCTACTTTCAGTTGCGGCGGCGACGGCAACATGCAGTGCGATCCGCAAGTCTGCAGTCCCGAGCCGATGCTGAGACAAATGATCGCCGCGGCAACGGCCAGGAGGCGGAGATGAGCCGTCACGCTGAACTTCGTCCCTCGACACGGCGTGACGGGGGGTAGGAAGGGAAGCGGTGTTGTATAAAAGTGAATTAAAAAATATTCTAATACCTTCGCGGAACATAGACAATATTATGCTCGGCGATTACGAACTGATTGTGAGTGGCCAAAACGTAAACGTTTATATATAAAAAGAATATTAATAATTAATAGTAAGGCGCGTTTGTTGTGCCAAAACAGCAAAAAAAAAGATGCATGGAAACGTAATCTTTACCGCGCACACGGTAAAGTCGCTGTACGCGCGAGACTTCTACGAAGACGAACCACTGAGAGCTGCGGAACGAACGAGACTTATGACTGTGCCTTCGTCAGTGCCGGATCCGCGGTGCTTTCGCTTCCAAATAACAACTTAGCCATATCAATCTCGCCAGCGTCCTCGAAAAAGGAGTGTGATCGATTTAGCAGGAGGAGGAGGAGAAACGGAAATTACGGATCAAAGGGTAGTTAGGAAGAAAGGAGAAGCGAGATAGTTAGCGTTTAGATAGGCGGGCCGCGATGTGTAACGGAACGATTAATCGCGGGCGTTCCGGGACCATTGCAACTGGAGTCGCGTTGTAACCCGTTATAAATCGTGGCTTGACAATCACACTCACTCACGTTGAAAAAAGAAAAAAATCGAAACGTACGCGCAACTCAAAGCTCAAATAGCGGCTCGCGCGGAGGACCGACAAGGAAAGCTTCTCCGGCGAGCTGGCGTCATATATATACGTTTATATGATTCTTATACAATATACTCTCAATGATTCTTAACGATAATATTATTATACCCGTGTGGAATATTATCCTCGGCTCGTTAACTTCAGAGTGTCGTGGCGAGGGGAACTCGCGTCGCGTCGATCGCCGGATCGAAGCCTCGCCCGGGCGCGCGGAAGTGCCTAATATTTGTCAAACGGTACCGCGGCCCGATGCCACGCTTTGGAGCTCCGAAGAGGGTAGCTAGGTGATACTACGTCATCGCACGATACTACGCATACTGTCTGTATTTATATTAGAAACGAAGACGGTAGTCTGTCTTCCTTGCAACAGCCTGTAGTCTTTGTACTCGTTTATAAATGATATCGATAACTGTAGGACTCAAAACTCGCCTAGCCGGGCGACCCAGCTGCGTTCCGGGCTGTTTGACCGGCAGAAGCACGCCATTTTTTACTGCTCGTATATACATACATTCTTTTAATATAATATTTAGAGTATAATTAATTCAATTCGGCTTCTGCCCCTTGAACGCCCGGACGAGCTGTCCTGTGTATATTTCGCACGGCCAGGCACAGCCCCCGCGTTCTGACGGTAACTAAGCGTTAGGGGTCGGCACCACTTCGAGCCGTCGGGTGTACCGCAGCAATAAAAGGAAGACACTTTCGCGTAATTTTACGAGACAGAGGTTGCCATTATTGACTCCAATGAAATTGTCAGACTGTCGCTTGCCATAGGCCGTAGAGTGTGATGAGGAGTATATATGTATGTATCGCGGTGCACGATCGCATGTCGTACCCCTACTGCTCAGTCATTCTCTCCACGCTACCCCCTTTAGCGATTAGTCGAATCTAATATTTATCTTTATACTCATTTATAGTGGTAATATTAAAAGTATTCAATATCGGATAATATCGTAATGACAATTATAATATAAATGAGCGTACAGTAAATATATGTATACTTATTGTGCAAAGGACCCCATATGGTTTCGACTATCGCAATTTCCTCAGTAACACTGCACTTCGTACTCGACGTACAATGCGAATTCCTCGGACGTTTTTATATTCGACAATTAACGTTTTTTTTCTCTCTCTCTTTGTAATCCACTATCGTTTGCTGCATTTTACATATGTGATAAATGGAGGATCGCGCGAGTCTGGAGTAGCTCGGTGATATCGATTACGGAACGCTAGGTTTAAGACAGTACGTGCTAGTATAAAGTGTCCTTTTATATGAATAAATGATTTTGTATGTCATCCGTAAGTTCTTTAAATTGCAATCATTATTTACCCTCCATCAATGAGCGTAATACATAAACCAATTTGAAAGAAGAGATTGGAATTGGAACGTCGATTAAGCCTGGTGAACATATCTCTGTCGCACATTATCCCTCCTTCTCGCACTCGTCTAATTCGAGAGTGCGCGACAGAGAAGCTCTTATACGTTCACCACCGACTTTCTCACTCATAAATCTCTTGTGCGATCGCAAGAATCACTCTGAATGACAAAATATCGTTCAGAAACAGACTACTAAATCCTACAGGATTATAAACTCGAACGTTGTTACGTCAGGAACGTGGTAAAAGGGATCGACTCAGGGAGAAATACGAGCTAGTCCTATATTTTAACGAGCGCCAAAGAAATAACGATTATACTTAAAGTTCGAATGGCGAGCGATCGGAACGGTCGTAGTGCTCGCGACGAGACCGAACTATACTGAGCGCGAGCGACGGAAGAGGCTACACGCGTCAGGAGTGCGAGCGACGGAAGAGGCTAAGCACTGACAATGAGAGTAATGCACGCAACGGAGGAGGCTATGCACTGATTGTGATAATAATGCAAGCGACAGAAGAGGCTTTGCACTGTGAACGTTCCGTTCGAGCGATTACGAATCGACTGAGCGCGAGCGACTAAAGAGGCTACGCGCGTCAAGGGTGTAAGCGACAGAAGAGGCTTTGCACTGAGAGAACTGTTCGGTTTTGACGCTACGGCAAGGCGGGGGCTACGTTTTCTACCCTGTAGTCCAGTAAACGAAGGTCTGAAATACGAACTTTTGACATACAGGCTGCGTTTTTGTTTAACGTTGTCATTTGACCCTATAAAGCTCTGGGTGAAGTATCGCGATTTTTCCTCTTGCGGTTTGGTTGAAAAACAATAACAAATACCCAAAAATGGGTTATTCAAGAATAACTCGAAAACTAAGCGAGATATCGAAAAAAGTGTAAATTCAAAATTGTATAGCTTAAAATTCTCTATAAAAAAGGTTTTACACAGTTTACTCCCACTCCCACGGTTTATTCTCTGGAGCCGTGCAAACATTAGGGGGAAATAAAAAATCGTAAAACATCGAAAATTTAACATTTTTGAATGCTTTTTGTCTTAAATTGCTTAAGAAAGTCTCTACTTTTAAAATAAAATTATATATTTTTTTTTCACTCAATTGTTTAAAAAGTGCCAAGTAAAGTCAACGATATCTTTCGATATTATGAATAATTTTTTCTTCTTTGTGTTCCATAATTTTGTTAGTTGAATTCCCGACGCATTACACTCGGGTCATTTTTCTGTAATTGTCGTGATTTGTAAGATATCTCAGTCTTTAAAAATTACTTTGATAACCTTGGTGCGTCCGGAGAACCACTGGTGCCGTTCGCACACATTCTAGCGGTCGCCGGAGTTACGCGCAGAGGCACCCCTTCCCAGACCGGTATAACCTCGGCCGCTTCGCACAGCAAAATATATGTTATGCACCATCATGTAGCTATATTATAAACAAAGTATTGGATTATTTCGCCCATAAAGAAAGTAAAAAGAAAGTAAATAGAAAGTTTTTCAATAATTTTTATTTTGCATACTAAAAATAACACCACCGCCGTTTTTTTTATATAGATTCAAGCATGTGTGATTAAACTATGACATATAATTTTTACGAGATGATTGGTGTGGTAGAACAAGTCAAAATAAATTAATGAAAATGAAACAACTTTGCTTTCGCCGTTTTTCTAACGTAAGAGATAGCGGAAAACGGTGGAAGCAAAGTCTTACACCTATTAATTCGAATTTTTACTTTACAAAAAAATAATAGTATTTATTTACAATGACTTATTACTAATGAGAATACAATTTACTGCACGTGATATATGTACATATAAATCGAAATTAAATCACATTAAAGGTGTTATTTTATGAACTGACACAGAATCTTCGTTTTAATCTTCATCGCTTTCGTGATTTATTGTGGATTGAATATGTTCTTTGTGAAATAGTTTCCTTAATGTTTTCGCAGGTTTAATAAGCTTTGTTTGATATCGCGCAAATGAAAAAAATAATAAATAATTGAAGCTATATGGGAACAACAACCGACCGTTCTTTTGCCATTTGCGCGCTCGCATGTGTCGATAGAATGTGAGTCGATACAAATGTAACAGTAATTGCAAGACGGTGGAGGTAGCGACTTTCTATCCCTGATAAGCCAGGTGTTCCGTCGCGCGTTAAGCGAACGTCTATATCGGTTCTTATCGTTCATTATTATAATTATCGCGATCTATGTAAAGCATTAATGTAGAGTTAATCCCGCCATCGGTCGCAATGGTGAATTATTCCGGGATTTTATACTGTTACGATTTCACCGTTCCATTGCGGTCACCGAGACTGCACTACGGTGGTTAACCCTTTGAAGCACACATTTTCCTGATATCCTTATTTTCATAAACATAGTTGCTCTTCAGGTTTTTGGGGTCGCTGATTTCAAATTTGCTATCTGATTTTCAAAATTCCAAATGGTGGATCCAATATGGCGGACCAAATTTGTAAAACTGACTCCGATCATGGTGAAAATTGGTATACAAAGGTTTTTGGACCCAAAGAACTGTTTTCTGAGTTACCACTCATAAGGACCGAATTAGGCGTTCCAATCATCGGAATTCGCTGTCTCAATTTTCAATACTAACAACGAATTAGGAATCAAGGACCCCAAAAACCAATGTGCATCGAATTTCACCATGATTAGAGTCAATTTTGATAATTTCGACTGTAATATTGAGTTCGCTACTTTGAATTTTAAAAATATAATAACACATTTATATAAAGCATCACGAGATACCCATGTGTACCAACTTTTACCAAGATCAGAGTCAACTTCGGTACTTTTGTCCGCTATATTGGATCCGCTATCTTGACTTTTAAAAATCTAATAGCAAATTCGAAATCAGCGACCCCAAAAACCCATGTATACAAATTTTCACCATGATCGGAGTCAATTTTACAAATTTGGTCCGCCATGTTGGATCCGCGTATATATATGTATATTGCGTTGTTAAAAGTTAACTGTATCAGTGCTCTATGTGAAAACGTGTAATTCCATATACTTTAAAGTTATTACTACAGTCATATAGTCATATTCTACCCACAATAAATCACGAAAGCGATGAAGATTAAAACGAAGATTCTGTGTCAGTTCATAAAATAATACCTTTAATGTGATTTAATTTCGATTTATATGTACATATATTACGTGCAGTAAATTGTATTCTCATTAGTAATAAGTCATTGTAAATAAATACTATTATTTTTGTAAAGTAAAAATTCGAATTAATAGGTGTACAACTTCGCTTCCACCGTTTTCCGCTATCTCTTACGTTAGAAAAACGGCGAAAGCAAAGTTGTTTCATTTTCATTAATTTATTTCGACTTGTTCTACCACACCAATCATCTCGTAAAAATTATATGTCATAGTTTAATCATGCTTGAATCTATATAAAAAAAAACGGCGGTGGTGTTATTTTTAGTATGCAAAATAAAAATTATTGAAAAACTTTCTATTTACTTTTTTTATGGGCGAAACAATCCAATACTTTGTTTATAATATAGCTACATGATGGTGCATAACATATATTTTGCTGTGCGAAGCGGCCGATGTTAGGAAAGTTTAAACGGAGGAGAACGAGACCCAGAAAGGTAGCGGGCTCAGGTCCCATCACCATGGGGGGGAAGGAGCAGGCCACCAGTGGTTCTCCGGACGCACCAAGGTTTGTAAAGCAATTTTCCAAACGGAGTTATTTAAAAACTTACGACAATTACAGAAGAATAACCGGAGTGTAATGTGCAGGGAATTTAACTAACAAAATCATGGAACACAAAGAAGAAAAAATCATTCAATATATCGAGAGATATCGTTGATTTTACTTGGCAGTTTTTAAACAATTGAGAGAAAAAAAACATATCATTTGATTTAAAAAGTAGAGAATTTCTTAAGCAATTTAAAATAAAAAGCAGTCAAAAATGTTAAATTTTCGAGGTTTCATGATTTTTTTTTCTACTTCCAATGTTCGCGCGGCTCTAAAGGGTAAACCGTGAGGAGTGGGGGTAAACTGTGTAAACCTTTTTTATAGAGAATTTTAAGCTCTACAACTTTTATTTGACACTTTTTTCGATATCTCGCTTAGTTTTCGAGTTATTTTCGTAGAGCCCATTTTTTGGGTAGTTTTTATTGTTTTTCAAAAATCCTCGGGGATATAGAACTTTTTAAACCTCACCCCTGTTTTCAACTACCCAAAATGGATCTTTGACCAAATTTTCAGCTTTGAGGCTCGAAACATCGATTTCAGAAGGATTTTTACTGGACTACGGGAGCCCGTCCCTATTCTTAGGCAGGTACCTACATACATTTTACGAAAAGCACCTCACGGCTGACTGACCGGATTTTTTCTCCGCTAAACCGGGAGCTGAGAGACATCGAGTATACAAAAACCGATCACCACATTCTGATTGATGATTTAAGTTCAGAAAGGTTTTAGTACGGGATCCCTCATAAGAAAAAAAAATGATTACCACTCCTCTGAAACTTTATGAGCAGCTTCATTTTGCCGAGTCTGCCAACTTTTTTCGAGATATTAATAAATAATCATATAAAATTTATAAATTTTGTTTATTGATGACCAACAAGCTGATTCTATGCCCGAAGTAAGATAAATATTTATGAAATCAAACGGTAACATTGTCCGATAAGTTTTCTGCCAGGTATATCCAGTCCGACACTCTGAACATGTGAAATTGATAAAATTTGTTAACTAATTACCAACGAGCTGATTTTTTCGGCAAAGGTAGATAATTATTTGTAAAATTGATGGTAACATTGTCCGACAAGTTTTCTGCCGGGTATGTCCAGTCTGACAAAATTTATAATTTTGACATGTTTGTTAATTAATATCTCGAAACCCCGGCGGAAACCAGACTTTTCGCAGATAAAAAAGCTGGCAGACTCGGCAAAATGAAGCTACTCACAAAGTTTCAGAGGAGTGGTAATCAATTTTTTTTTCTTATATGAGGGATCCCTTACTATTTAACAAAAATGATATCGTCGAGGTTACCGGACGGAATTAGTGGTCAATTTTTTTTAGGCAATATAATAGGAGTTTTCGATTCCGTCGCTGTAGCTGTGAGAAAAACCTTGTTCTTGACTATTAAAAGGTTATTTGGGTAAGGTATGAAATAAAAAAAACGGCATCATCATAATGCAATACAAATCTAATTATTAATGGAAAAAGAAATAAGTGGTTTACATAATTAATTAGTATTGAAAAATAACAAAATTGAACACTTACGCAGGTAAGTTTTTACAATGGTTGTGGATGCATTTGCAAAGAGAGATATAATTAATCTTGTTCTTTTGAAACTATAGGACATTGTTCTGCAATCAGCATTACATTTGCAAGGCCTGATTAAAGAATTTAGCAAAGGCGGTTTTGTCATTTCCACCGGGTGGAGCTGTCCATCTCGTCTTTTATAGGCGAAAATATTTTTATATTTTACTTGTTATCCTTTAATTTCCTTTAATTTTTCATATTTTACACGCTGTACATGCAGTCATACTGCAACCTTTTGCCCAACTATGGGTAATAAACATGTTTATCAATCAAATCAATCAATCTCTCTCTCTCTCTCTCTCTCTCTCTCTTCTGTCCTTCTCCTTCGCTCATTCTTCCTTATAAAAATTAGAGTATGTAGTTCGCCAATAATATATTTTTTGCTTTTTTTCCGAAAAGTAAACTGAGTTGAACATTACAATGTTGCTTTTTTCCCGAAATTCAAATCATTTGGGAGCAGCAAATTATTCATTATTTTATTATGTTTTACTATTATGTTTATTTTATTATGTTTATTATGTTTCGAACTCATAAGGATCAGATTTATCATATTCATTGTCTTCGTCGCCTTCGTCCACATCTCTTTCTTCCCCATCTCCTTCTTCTTCTTCCTCTTCTCCCCCCGAACTCTCCCAATCTATGTCTTCTTCAGTTTGATTTGATACTGTAGCTGGTAGACTAGAACACTCATCTTTATCAGAATATTTTTTACATAGTGGGGTGCAATGGAGCCCAGCCTTTTTACATACACATCGGGATGTGCTGCAGTTAGTAGAGGCGCAGTTGCAAGACACCTGGAAACCATTTTTTAACAATTTAATAAATTGTAATGAGGAAGCAAATGATTTAACGCGATGAAGAGTGAGAAGGATAACAGAAATGATGCGTGCAATAATTTTCATGAGTGATATAATTAAGATTGGTCTAAACTGCTTCATTCTGTACATTGAATTTAGCTCCGCGGCGTAGAAGTTATTAGAATAGAAATTCGGTGAATCTTCAAAACGTCAGAGTTTTTTGGACATATCATATATAATATTACACATAGAAACTTTTTGAAGCACAAATTTCATTACCATTTTTCAATAATTAAGGGGGTCTTATCGTGTAAAAACTGATTTTCCAGCTCTATTTTTGAAAATACATTATGCGAAAACTACAAAAGATTTTTGAACGTAGCTTTTTTGAATGTATTCGTTTATTTTTGAACTTTTTACACTTTTTTTTTAGTTCATTAAATTCACCCACGTGACTTTAATTTGTTCTTGACCATGCCCTTGTCAAGAAAGCCCAGGGCACACGGGGTGAACGATTTTGACCCTTCAGGTAGTCTGAAACAAAATCACCGCATAAACTGTTATTTGTTATCTCCTTGGCTATGGTCAGACACAAGCTTTTTTGAAAATACTGATTGAATACTTTTTTACAGCCATTTGTAGCACACAAAAAAGGGGAAAAATACATATTTTCTTCCGAAAGTCTGCAATTTTGAGAAATTTCAAAATTTCTGCAAAAGCGCGTGTCTGACCATAGCCAAGGAGATAACAAATAACGGTTTATGCGGTGATTTTATTTCAGACTACCTGAAGGGTCAAAATCGTTCACCCCGTGTGCCCTGGGCTTTCTTGACAAGGGCATGGTCAAGAACAAATTAAAGTCACGTGGGTGAATTTAATGAACTAAAGAAAAAAAAGAATAAAAAGTTCAAAAATAAACGAATACATTCAAAAAAGCTGCGTCCAAAAATCTTTTGTAGTTTTCTCATAATGAATTTTCAAAAATAGAGCTTGAAAATCAGTTTTTACACGATAAGACCCCCTTAAGGTAGTAATTGTGACTGACGCACTGAAAAATATACTAATACCGTCATGGGCAACATTGTAAACCTGAATAATTGTTCATAATAACTCACCTTCCGTAGAAGTTCATCGGGAGCTGCAGGGAGACTCGTTTTCGTAGGGATGAGTATTGTATTTTCACCTCTCAATCGTTCCCATCCCCACTGTAGCGGATCCAGTTTATTGCCCATCCATTGTTGAACTTGATAGTACACTCTCTTAATGTGTTCAAACAGAGCAGTCCTTGTAGGTGGTAACGAACAGAGTATGTCTTTCTTTACACCAGCTACTGCCGAGGTGAATTTTTTATACCGAAGCTCATTGACAGATAGACTCATTTCTTTATCCGTGGCGTATAGGTGCTTCATAATTCTTTCACCAATCTCGTAGAGCTCGTCTAAAGTTTTACTCGCAGCATAAAAGACTGATGTAGATTGACAGAGGATTTCATCCTTTTGTAAAAGCGATATAATCGTCTTTTTTCCTTTGTTATAAAAAGCACTAGTTGTGTCACACCCAACAAATGCGTGTGCAAACAAAATAAAAGGCGTGAAATGTCTATTGTCACGAGTTGAATACAGTTTCTTTTCCTTCTTACTGGTGGATACAATTGTATAAAAATGTAGATTCAAGTCATGTGGTGTGAGGCCAACGAGTAAAACCAAAAGATCTACGTCGTTACCGACGACAACTATCGGTTTATCGTTCAGTACTCGACGACGTTCCATTTCGATAGCGGTATTTACAATCAGGGTGTCAGCGTCTTCTTCTGCTACTTTTGTTACAATGCCTTCAGTTCTTAAATAAGTAGACAAGAGTTGCGGTACCTATGCGAATGGATATTACAGAAAGCGGCTCATTGCAACTTGTTAATTGCAACGTTCTGTAATTAACCTTTCCGGGAAAAAGATCATGAACAGCCTAGGTTCGCCGAAACATACCGCTCGTCTCGCCATTGCGACTGATAGCGGGATTAATTCTAAATTTAATTAACGCTTCACTTAGATCGCGATAATAATGAACGGTAAGAACCGATATAGACGTCCGCTTAAGGCGAGACGGAACACTGCTATTATACAAATTGAAAAATGTACTTTTAATATTACATCGATGCGTATGGGAATAACGTTCAGCTATAACTAAAGAAGCAATGTGTAAATGCTGCATCTGAAGTATTCGTTCAGGATGCTCTCTCGACTTTTGCAAATAACTCCAAAACTCCGATGCATTTTAAGAACATTGGAGTTTGCACTTATTTATTTGTCAATGAAAAATCTACAGCAGATGAACTGCGCCACAAGTTAATTATCCGTAATATCGGTTTCAATGTCAATGTATCCAAAGTTATTTGCACTTCTGATGCTTTGTATTTACATTGCTTAAGACCAGCAGCTCAAACATATTTGTGGAGAAATTCCTCACAATCAATATGTGAGCCTCTGAACTTTCTCCAATTCGGCTATAAAAGACGAGATGGACAGCTCCACCCGGTGCAAATGACAAAACCGCCTTTGCTAAATTCTTTAATCAGGCCTTGCAAATGTAATGCTGATTGCAGAACAATGTCCTATAGTTTCAAAAGAACAAGATTAATTATATCTCTCTTTGCAAATGCATCCACAACCATTGTAAAAACTTACCTGCGTAAGTGTTCAATTTTGTTATTTTTCAATACTAATTAATTATGTAAACCACTTATTTCTTTTTCCATTAATAATTAGATTTGTATTGCATTATGATGATGCCGTTTTTTTTATTTCATACCTTACCCAAATAACCTTTTAATAGTCAAGAACAAGGTTTTTCTCACAGCTACAGCGACGGAATCGAAAACTCCTATTATATTGCCTAAAAAAAATTGACCACTAATTCCGTCCGGTAACCTCGACGATATCATTTTTGTTAAATAGTAAGGGATCCCTCATATAAGAAAAAAAAATTGATTACCACTCCTCTGAAACTTTGTGAGTAGCTTCATTTTGCCGAGTCTGCCAGCTTTTTTATCTGCGAAAAGTCTGGTTTCCGCCGGGGTTTCGAGATATTAATTAACAAACATGTCAAAATTATAAATTTTGTCAGACTGGACATACCCGGCAGAAAACTTGTCGGACAATGTTACCATCAATTTTACAAATAATTATCTACCTTTGCCGAAAAAATCAGCTCGTTGGTAATTAGTTAACAAATTTTATCAATTTCACATGTTCAGAGTGTCGGACTGGATATACCTGGCAGAAAACTTATCGGACAATGTTACCGTTTGATTTCATAAATATTTATCTTACTTCGGGCATAGAATCAGCTTGTTGGTCATCAATAAACAAAATTTATAAATTTTATATGATTATTTATTAATATCTCGAAACCCCGGCGGCAACCAAATTTTTCGCAAATAAAAAAGTTGGCAGACTCGGCAAAATGAAGCTGCTCATAAAGTTTCAGAGGAGTGGTAATCATTTTTTTTTCTTATGAGGGATCCCGTACTAAAACCTTTCTGAACTTAAATCATCAATCAGAATGTGGTGATCGGTTTTTGTATACTCAATGTCTCTCAGCTCCCGGTTTAGCGGAGAAAAAATCCGGTCAGTCAGCCGTGAGGTGCTTTTCGTAAAATGTATGTAGGTACCTGCCTAAGAATAGGGACGGGCTCCCGGTCTGGGAAGGGGTGCCTCTGCGCGTAACTCCGGCGACCGCTAGAATGTGTGCGAACGGCACCAGTGGTTCTCCGGACGCACCAAGGTTATCAAAGTAATTTTTAAAGACTGAGATATCTTACAAATCACGACAATTACAGAAAAATGACCCGAGTGTAATGCGTCGGGAATTTAACTAACAAAATTATGGAACACAAAGAAGAAAAAATTATTCATAATATCGAAAGATATCGTTGACTTTACTTGGCACTTTTTAAACAATTGAGTGAAAAAAAATATATAATTTTATTTTAAAAGTAGAGACTTTCTTAAGCAATTTAAGACAAAAAGCATTCAAAAATGTTAAATTTTCGATGTTTTACGATTTTTTATTTCCCCCTAATGTTTGCGCGGCTCCAGAGAATAAACCGTGGGAGTGGGAGTAAACTGTGTAAAACCTTTTTTATAGAGAATTTTAAGCTATACAATTTTGAATTTACACTTTTTTCGATATCTCGCTTAGTTTTCGAGTTATTCTTGAATAACCCATTTTTGGGGTATTTGTTATTGTTTTTCAACCAAACCGCAAGAGGAAAAACCGCGATACTTCACCCAGAGCTTTATAGGGTCAAATGACAACGTTAAACAAAAACGCAGCCTGTATGTCAAAAGTTCGTATTTCAGACCTTCGTTTACTGGACTACCTGACGCGACCCGTAGGAATGTTCGAAGGGGAGGGTGTACCTCTGCGTTTCGGTGTTAATTCAAAAGTCGGCATTACCTCGAATTGCCCCTACGTACCGTTAAGGAGAATTAAGGGCCCCATACACGTTCAGTCGGCCGGCCGGCCGCCGGCCGGCCGTGGACTGTCAGTCCGACTGTCAATCGACCGTCAGTCCTGGCCGGCCGCGGGTTATCGATAGGGTAAAACACCCAGTGATTGGCCTTTTAAACAGACGAAATTATACAGTAATTGGCTTATCGTTTCCTCTTTCTATCGAATGCATTTGTTATGAGAGAGGGCCAATCATTATCGCATGGCCAATGACTGTATCGTTTACCCTACTCAAACTACACCTACAATTTTGTTCACTGAATGCGTCCGTCAGTTCTCTACCGGCTTCGATAGTAGCATAACGATTTTACACATTGAGAGTATAAATATGTCGCAAAAAGAATATGCAGCTGCACTTGTTATTTTGACAAACCAGCAGAGGAAACGAAAACAGAGACAAATTTGGATGAAAGAGTGGTTGAAGAAATGCACTTTATCTCACGTGGGGCTTGTACGTGAACTTCGTCAATCCAGTGCAAGTGATTTGAAAAATTTCCTGAGGATGGACGAGAATTGTTTCCAGTACTTGCTAAATTTGGTAAAGCCACATATTACCAAAAAGGACACCGTAATGCGGCAAGCAATTACCGCAGAAGAACGGCTTTTGGTAACCCTGAGATATTTGGCAACAGGGCGCAGTATGGAGGATTTAAAATTCAGCGCAATTATTTCGCCACAAGCTCTGGGAAAAATTATCCCAGAGACTTGCAAATATATATTTTTGACCTTGAAGGAGGAATATTTAAAGGTAAAGTGTAAAAATATATAGAAGTATATTTAAGTATTTTATTCCAAAATTAATTAACATTAAACTGATACCCAGGATATATTAATAAAAGTAATATTTAAAATTTATTAATAAAATAAGAATAAAAAAAGATAGCGATATATATTACAATAGGTATACAGGTATAGGTAATGCGGGAGACGGATTATTTCGACCCGTCCGGTAATTAACCTTTCCGAGAAAGGGCGTGGTTACAAGGTCATAAAATTTCAGACTGGAGTAAAATTTTTCCGTCAGTCCGTCGCCGGACGAATCCCTGTCGGTGAACTCCAACACGCGTTTAATTTTATTAATCAACAGGCCTCTGGCAGGTAGCGACTTCTCATTTAAATTTGTGTGCGTAGCGGAAAGCGGCCGGCCGACTGAACGTGCATAGGTACCTTAACTGTGTGTGTGCGGCCGGTCGGCCAGGACTGACGGCCGACTGACAGTCGGCCTGCAGGCCACGGCCGGCCGGCCGACTGAACGTGTATGGGGACCTTTAAAGGTACGTTTAGACCGGGATACAAAATGTTGGCAACATGTTGGCAACACGTTTATGGCTGTTGGCAACATCGCTGTGGGCAACATCAACATCGCTGTTGGCAACATCAACATTGAGTGTTGCCAACACGATGTCGCTGTTGGCAACATACTGTTGGATACATCGACTTGTATCCGGATACATGCGATCAGAACCAGTTGAGCGTTCAAACGAAACGGAGTTTTGATGTTAAAAAATGGAACCGTCTATTGCTGCTGGTGTTAGTCCTGCTTTCATCATAATAGCCTCCCAGAAGCGAAAAAGAAGGTGGAGGCAGCGACAGTTTTTACAAAACGGGACAAGCTATGGTGACAATTTAATGGCGGAGTTACTTGTCATTAAGTGTTCCCTAATTGGCCATCAACTGCATCAGTCATGTATTGAATTCATTTCTCCCCTTTACAAAGCTGATTTAATATTCAAAGTATAGCGGTATCTATTACAATGGGTTTTTTTTTTGTGGTAAGGGGTTCATTACGACTCGTCCGGCAATTAACCCTTCAGGTAGCCTAGATTTGCCGAAACATACCCCCGGCGAGGCGGGCGATATGGGACAGGTCAGAATGAGTCATTTTCTACAGTGCCCGCGGTAATAGATACCGCTATATTTCGAAGCTCCTTTGACGCGGCTCAAATTTACCGACAGAAGCCTAAACGTGGCTTGATATTCGCACGTGCCACTTGGCAGCCGTATGCGCGAAATCACGCATCGGGAGAGTGCCTCTGCCGAGAGAAATAATTACGTGCCTTTCTTTTCAATCTAGAAAGAACATACACATGTAGTGAGAGAGTACTGCTTTGTAAAATGAGAAATACGATACGCCGTCCGATCTGCCATGTGAACACTGTGTGGCCCGTATAATGTGGCATTCAATGAAAAATTTATGCAAGAAATATATGTTATTTATGATCGATACTATTAAAAGGTTTTAATCGACCTTCTGAAATTCTGTCCCTCGTGCGACGGAACATTATCGTATGTAGGTAGGTAGGTAGGTAGGTAGGTAGGTAGGTAGGTAGGTAGGTAGGTAGGTAGGTAGGTAGGTAGGTAGGTAGGTAGGTAGGTAGGTAGGTAGGTAGGTAGGTAGGTAGGTAGGTAGGTAGGTAGGTAGGTAGGTAGGTAGGTAGGTAGGTAGGTAGGTAGGTAGGTAGGTAGGTAGGTAGGTAGGTAGGTAGGTAGGTAGGTAGGTAGGTAGGTAGGTAGGTAGGTAGGTAGGTAGGTAGGTAGGTAGGTAGGTAGGTAGGTAGGTAGGTAGGTAGGTAGGTAGGTAGGTAGGTAGGTAGGTAGGTAGGTAGGTAGGTAGGTAGGTAGGTAGGTAGGTAGGTAGGTAGGTAGGTAGGTAGGTAGGTAGGTAGGTAGGTAGGTAGGTAGGTAGGTAGGTAGGTAGGTAGGTAGGTAGGTAGGTAGGTAGGTAGGTAGGTAGGTAGGTAGGTAGGTAGGTAGGTAGGTAGGTAGGTAGGTAGGTAGGTAGGTAGGTAGGTAGGTAGGTAGGTAGGTAGGTAGGTAGGTAGGTAGGTAGGTAGGTAGGTAGGTAGGTAGGTAGGTAGGTAGGTAGGTAGGTAGGTAGGTAGGTAGGTAGGTAGGTAGGTAGGTAGGTAGGTAGGTAGGTAGGTAGGTAGGTAGGTAGGTAGGTAGGTAGGTAGGTAGGTAGGTAGGTAGGTAGGTAGGTAGGTAGGTAGGTAGGTAGGTAGGTAGGTAGGTAGGTAGGTAGGTAGGTAGGTAGGTAGGTAGGTAGGTAGGTAGGTAGGTAGGTAGGTAGGTAGGTAGGTAGGTAGGTAGGTAGGTAGGTAGGTAGGTAGGTAGGTAGGTAGGTAGGTAGGTAGGTAGGTAGGTAGGTAGGTAGGTAGGTAGGTAGGTAGGTAGGTAGGTAGGTAGGTAGGTAGGTAGGTAGGTAGGTAGGTAGGTAGGTAGGTAGGTAGGTAGGTAGGTAGGTAGGTAGGTAGGTAGGTAGGTAGGTAGGTAGGTAGGTAGGTAGGTAGGTAGGTAGGTAGGTAGGTAGGTAGGTAGGTAGGTAGGTAGGTAGGTAGGTAGGTAGGTAGGTAGGTAGGTAGGTAGGTAGGTAGGTAGGTAGGTAGGTAGGTAGGTAGGTAGGTAGGTAGGTAGGTAGGTAGGTAGGTAGGTAGGTAGGTAGGTAGGTAGGTAGGTAGGTAGGTAGGTAGGTAGGTAGGTAGGTAGGTAGGTAGGTAGGTAGGTAGGTAGGTAGGTAGGTAGGTAGGTAGGTAGGTAGGTAGGTAGGTAGGTAGGTAGGTAGGTAGGTAGGTAGGTAGGTAGGTAGGTAGGTAGGTAGGTAGGTAGGTAGGTAGGTAGGTAGGTAGGTAGGTAGGTAGGTAGGTAGGTAGGTAGGTAGGTAGGTAGGTAGGTAGGTAGGTAGGTAGGTAGGTAGGTAGGTAGGTAGGTAGGTAGGTAGGTAGGTAGGTAGGTAGGTAGGTAGGTAGGTAGGTAGGTAGGTAGGTAGGTAGGTAGGTAGGTAGGTAGGTAGGTAGGTAGGTAGGTAGGTAGGTAGGTAGGTAGGTAGGTAGGTAGGTAGGTAGGTAGGTAGGTAGGTAGGTAGGTAGGTAGGTAGGTAGGTAGGTAGGTAGGTAGGTAGGTAGGTAGGTAGGTAGGTAGGTAGGTAGGTAGGTAGGTAGGTAGGTAGGTAGGTAGGTAGGTAGGTAGGTAGGTAGGTAGGTAGGTAGGTAGGTAGGTAGGTAGGTAGGTAGGTAGGTAGGTAGGTAGGTAGGTAGGTAGGTAGGTAGGTAGGTAGGTAGGTAGGTAGGTAGGTAGGTAGGTAGGTAGGTAGGTAGGTAGGTAGGTAGGTAGGTAGGTAGGTAGGTAGGTAGGTAGGTAGGTAGGTAGGTAGGTAGGTAGGTAGGTAGGTAGGTAGGTAGGTAGGTAGGTAGGTAGGTAGGTAGGTAGGTAGGTAGGTAGGTAGGTAGGTAGGTAGGTAGGTAGGTAGGTAGGTAGGTAGGTAGGTAGGTAGGTAGGTAGGTAGGTAGGTAGGTAGGTAGGTAGGTAGGTAGGTAGGTAGGTAGGTAGGTAGGTAGGTAGGTAGGTAGGTAGGTAGGTAGGTAGGTAGGTAGGTAGGTAGGTAGGTAGGTAGGTAGGTAGGTAGGTAGGTAGGTAGGTAGGTAGGTAGGTAGGTAGGTAGGTAGGTAGGTAGGTAGGTAGGTAGGTAGGTAGGTAGGTAGGTAGGTAGGTAGGTAGGTAGGTAGGTAGGTAGGTAGGTAGGTAGGTAGGTAGGTAGGTAGGTAGGTAGGTAGGTAGGTAGGTAGGTAGGTAGGTAGGTAGGTAGGTAGGTAGGTAGGTAGGTAGGTAGGTAGGTAGGTAGGTAGGTAGGTAGGTAGGTAGGTAGGTAGGTAGGTAGGTAGGTAGGTAGGTAGGTAGGTAGGTAGGTAGGTAGGTAGGTAGGTAGGTAGGTAGGTAGGTAGGTAGGTAGGTAGGTAGGTAGGTAGGTAGGTAGGTAGGTAGGTAGGTAGGTAGGTAGGTAGGTAGGTAGGTAGGTAGGTAGGTAGGTAGGTAGGTAGGTAGGTAGGTAGGTAGGTAGGTAGGTAGGTAGGTAGGTAGGTAGGTAGGTAGGTAGGTAGGTAGGTAGGTAGGTAGGTAGGTAGGTAGGTAGGTAGGTAGGTAGGTAGGTAGGTAGGTAGGTAGGTAGGTAGGTAGGTAGGTAGGTAGGTAGGTAGGTAGGTAGGTAGGTAGGTAGGTAGGTAGGTAGGTAGGTAGGTAGGTAGGTAGGTAGGTAGGTAGGTAGGTAGGTAGGTAGGTAGGTAGGTAGGTAGGTAGGTAGGTAGGTAGGTAGGTAGGTAGGTAGGTAGGTAGGTAGGTAGGTAGGTAGGTAGGTAGGTAGGTAGGTAGGTAGGTAGGTAGGTAGGTAGGTAGGTAGGTAGGTAGGTAGGTAGGTAGGTAGGTAGGTAGGTAGGTAGGTAGGTAGGTAGGTAGGTAGGTAGGTAGGTAGGTAGGTAGGTAGGTAGGTAGGTAGGTAGGTAGGTAGGTAGGTAGGTAGGTAGGTAGGTAGGTAGGTAGGTAGGTAGGTAGGTAGGTAGGTAGGTAGGTAGGTAGGTAGGTAGGTAGGTAGGTAGGTAGGTAGGTAGGTAGGTAGGTAGGTAGGTAGGTAGGTAGGTAGGTAGGTAGGTAGGTAGGTAGGTAGGTAGGTAGGTAGGTAGGTAGGTAGGTAGGTAGGTAGGTAGGTAGGTAGGTAGGTAGGTAGGTAGGTAGGTAGGTAGGTAGGTAGGTAGGTAGGTAGGTAGGTAGGTAGGTAGGTAGGTAGGTAGGTAGGTAGGTAGGTAGGTAGGTAGGTAGGTAGGTAGGTAGGTAGGTAGGTAGGTAGGTAGGTAGGTAGGTAGGTAGGTAGGTAGGTAGGTAGGTAGGTAGGTAGGTAGGTAGGTAGGTAGGTAGGTAGGTAGGTAGGTAGGTAGGTAGGTAGGTAGGTAGGTAGGTAGGTAGGTAGGTAGGTAGGTAGGTAGGTAGGTAGGTAGGTAGGTAGGTAGGTAGGTAGGTAGGTAGGTAGGTAGGTAGGTAGGTAGGTAGGTAGGTAGGTAGGTAGGTAGGTAGGTAGGTAGGTAGGTAGGTAGGTAGGTAGGTAGGTAGGTAGGTAGGTAGGTAGGTAGGTAGGTAGGTAGGTAGGTAGGTAGGTAGGTAGGTAGGTAGGTAGGTAGGTAGGTAGGTAGGTAGGTAGGTAGGTAGGTAGGTAGGTAGGTAGGTAGGTAGGTAGGTAGGTAGGTAGGTAGGTAGGTAGGTAGGTAGGTAGGTAGGTAGGTAGGTAGGTAGGTAGGTAGGTAGGTAGGTAGGTAGGTAGGTAGGTAGGTAGGTAGGTAGGTAGGTAGGTAGGTAGGTAGGTAGGTAGGTAGGTAGGTAGGTAGGTAGGTAGGTAGGTAGGTAGGTAGGTAGGTAGGTAGGTAGTAGGTAGGTAGGTAGGTAGGTAGGTAGGTAGGTAGGTAGGTAGGTAGGTAGGTAGGTAGGTAGGTAGGTAGGTAGGTAGGTAGGTAGGTAGGTAGGTAGGTAGGTAGGTAGGTAGGTAGGTAGGTAGGTAGGTAGGTAGGTAGGTAGGTAGGTAGGTAGGTAGGTAGGTAGGTAGGTAGGTAGGTAGGTAGGTAGGTAGGTAGGTAGGTAGGTAGGTAGGTAGGTAGGTAGGTAGGTAGGTAGGTAGGTAGGTAGGTAGGTAGGTAGGTAGGTAGGTAGGTAGGTAGGTAGGTAGGTAGGTAGGTAGGTAGGTAGGTAGGTAGGTAGGTAGGTAGGTAGGTAGGTAGGTAGGTAGGTAGGTAGGTAGGTAGGTAGGTAGGTAGGTAGGTAGGTAGGTAGGTAGGTAGGTAGGTAGGTAGGTAGGTAGGTAGGTAGGTAGGTAGGTAGGTAGGTAGGTAGGTAGGTAGGTAGGTAGGTAGGTAGGTAGGTAGGTAGGTAGGTAGGTAGGTAGGTAGGTAGGTAGGTAGGTAGGTAGGTAGGTAGGTAGGTAGGTAGGTAGGTAGGTAGGTAGGTAGGTAGGTAGGTAGGTAGGTAGGTAGGTAGGTAGGTAGGTAGGTAGGTAGGTAGGTAGGTAGGTAGGTAGGTAGGTAGGTAGGTAGGTAGGTAGGTAGGTAGGTAGGTAGGTAGGTAGGTAGGTAGGTAGGTAGGTAGGTAGGTAGGTAGGTAGGTAGGTAGGTAGGTAGGTAGGTAGGTAGGTAGGTAGGTAGGTAGGTAGGTAGGTAGGTAGGTAGGTAGGTAGGTAGGTAGGTAGGTAGGTAGGTAGGTAGGTAGGTAGGTAGGTAGGTAGGTAGGTAGGTAGGTAGGTAGGTAGGTAGGTAGGTAGGTAGGTAGGTAGGTAGGTAGGTAGGTAGGTAGGTAGGTAGGTAGGTAGGTAGGTAGGTAGGTAGGTAGGTAGGTAGGTAGGTAGGTAGGTAGGTAGGTAGGTAGGTAGGTAGGTAGGTAGGTAGGTAGGTAGGTAGGTAGGTAGGTAGGTAGGTAGGTAGGTAGGTAGGTAGGTAGGTAGGTAGGTAGGTAGGTAGGTAGGTAGGTAGGTAGGTAGGTAGGTAGGTAGGTAGGTAGGTAGGTAGGTAGGTAGGTAGGTAGGTAGGTAGGTAGGTAGGTAGGTAGGTAGGTAGGTAGGTAGGTAGGTAGGTAGGTAGGTAGGTAGGTAGGTAGGTAGGTAGGTAGGTAGGTAGGTAGGTAGGTAGGTAGGTAGGTAGGTAGGTAGGTAGGTAGGTAGGTAGGTAGGTAGGTAGGTAGGTAGGTAGGTAGGTAGGTAGGTAGGTAGGTAGGTAGGTAGGTAGGTAGGTAGGTAGGTAGGTAGGTAGGTAGGTAGGTAGGTAGGTAGGTAGGTAGGTAGGTAGGTAGGTAGGTAGGTAGGTAGGTAGGTAGGTAGGTAGGTAGGTAGGTAGGTAGGTAGGTAGGTAGGTAGGTAGGTAGGTAGGTAGGTAGGTAGGTAGGTAGGTAGGTAGGTAGGTAGGTAGGTAGGTAGGTAGGTAGGTAGGTAGGTAGTAGGTAGGTAGGTAGGTAGGTAGGTAGGTAGGTAGGTAGGTAGGTAGGTAGGTAGGTAGGTAGGTAGGTAGGTAGGTAGGTAGGTAGGTAGGTAGGTAGGTGGTAGGTAGGTAGGTAGGTAGGTAGGTAGGTAGGTAGGTAGGTAGGTAGGTAGGTAGGTAGGTAGGTAGGTAGGTAGGTAGGTAGGGTAGGTAGGTAGGTAGGTAGGTAGGTAGGTAGGTAGGTAGGTAGGTAGGTGGTAGGTAGGTAGGTAGGTTGGTAGGTGGTAGGTAGGTAGGTAGGTAGGTAGGTAGGGAGGTAGGTAGGTAGGGGTAGGTAGGTAGGGTAGGTAGGTAGGAGGTAGGTAGGTAGGTAGGTAGAGGAGGTAGGGTGGTAGGGTGGGTGGGAGGTAGGGAGGTGGTAGGGAGGGTAGGTAGGTAGGTAGGGTGGGTAGGTAGGGTGGTAGGGAGGGTGGGTGGTAGGTTGGTAGGTAGGGAGGGTAGGGTGGTAGGTAGGGAGGGAGGGTGGGTGGTAGGGTAGGGAGGTAGGGAGGGAGGGAGGGAGGTGGGTGGGTAGGTGGGAGGGTGGTAGGGTGGTAGGTGGGAGGGTGGGTAGGTAGGGAGGGTAGGTGGTAGGGTGGGAGGGTGGGTGGGTGGGTAGGGTGGGAGGGTGGTAGGGTGGGAGGGTGGGAGGTGGGTGGGTAGGGTGGGTGGGTAGGGTGGGAGGGAGGGAGGTGGGAGGTGGGTGGGTGGGAGGTAGGGTGGGAGGGTGGGAGGGAGGTGGGTGGGTGGTAGGGAGGGTGGGTGGGAGGTGGGAGGTAGGGTAGGGAGGGTGGAGGTAGGTAGGGAGGGGGAGGGTGGGAGGTTGGTGGGAGGGTAGGGTGGGTGGGTAGGGTGGGTGGGAGGTAGGGTGGGTGGTGGGAGGGTGGGTAGGTGGGAGGGTGGGTGGGTGGGAGGGAGGGTGGGTGGGTAGGGAGGGTGGGTGGTGGGTAGGGTGGTTGGTGGGAGGTGGGTGGGAGGGAGGGAGGGAGGGAGGTGGGTGGGTGGGAGGTAGGGTGGGTGGTAGGGTAGGGGTGGGTGGGAGGGAGGGTGGGAGGGTTGGG